>MU968359.1:2707997-2892664 GCA_034641835.2 Pinus albicaulis | reverse complement strand
CCTTCACTGCTCTCTTCGCTTGCTTAACTGTTGTTTTTAAGACTTGCTTAGCCTAGTTGATATTGAGGAATCCTTCATTGCTCTTCAAGTTTCATTATGCTATCATCTTAGAAGCCTTTTCTTGTTTATTGGTTTGTTAAAGGATCCTTTGTTTCCCATTTAACTCACTATGTTCACAACTCCATGTTACTTCACTCTCCCTTGACCTAATTAGATCCATTTGATCTTGCCAACTTACCCTTTGAGCTATCCTTAATTCATTTTTACACCTTTCAAATACTTTTGCAAACTCCATAGCCCAATGGATTGATATTTCCAACTCTATTAAACTACTTAAAAACTTTCCCAACCAACCAATCAAATAAACAAACCCTAAAACTTAACGACTAGCTTAAAATCAAACCTAAAAAGCAAACAAGTTCATATCCTTTGTATAAAATAGAGAGAGCCCTCTTTGAGTCCAGGAAGGCTAGGCCTTAGGACTCCAAAGACTGTTCTGATGCCACCCCTCTCCATTTTTTCTCACCAATATAAAAAATTACGAGAACCTAACATGAGGCTTCAAGGACTGTAGACTTAGTGCCTTAAAAACTCTCAAAACTTAGAAGACTACTTGGAAATTATGACTAGGACTAACCTTTGACTGATTGGACTGAAGACTGATCATATATACAGACAAAAGTACCATTGGACATGGATCTTTAGTGACACATCACACCAGATATTTACAATGAAATGACTCAACTGACTTACTATACAAATAAATTTTTAAGAAAATGACCATTAATCGAGCTTCCAGTCAGTTGATCATCATCCAGATGTTTGAGTAGAAAAGTATTGTTTTCTAAAACTTCAACAATTCTAAATGGAAAAAACCACAGATTGAAAAACTTACCATGCTTTCCATGGTATTGTCTCCTGATATCCCAATGCAACACCAAATCATTTTCCTGAAATAACTGCTAATTTTCTCTTTTTTCAAAAACAGATTTGACTTTAGTCCGATATTTCTGTACTTTATCCATCAATGATTCTCTGATTTTGTGTGCCTTTATCAACTAAAACATTCTCCTTTGAATTGGATTTTCATCATCAGCTTCATCTTGCAGAAAATTCATAACAGGAAGAGCTAATTGCAATGTCATTACAGCATCAATACCATATACAAGCTAAAAGGGAGACATTCCAATTGATTTTTTACCACTTACCCTATCTGCCCAAAGAGCATGCACTAGCCGAGTGTCCCAATTTCTCTTATTTTCAAGCAAAATTTTCTTAATTATCGTCACCAAAATTTTATTGGATGACTCAGCTAATCCATTACCTTGAGAGTAATAAGGCGTGCAATGAATCAATTCAATACCATATTGCTGATATAAGTTGTTCATCTTAGTAGACTTAAGGGCCATTGCATTATCAGTTACTAATTTCTGTGGACAACCTAATCTGGAAATATTATTTTCCAAAATAAATTTGATAATTACCGTATCAATAGCATTCCTAGTTGGTACAACCTCAATCCATTTAGTAAATAGTCTGTAGCTGTAGGGATCCATCTATGATGTCCCAATGAAGGTGGATGAATTTCGCCGATGAAGTCTAACCCCCACTGCTGGAAAGGAAAATCTGTTGAAATAGGAATAAGAGTTAATGGTAGAAATTTGTGTTTAGCAGCAAACTTTTGACATTCGACATAACTCCCAACTTTGGCAAAAAAATCGGAGAAAAGAGTTGGCCAATAATAGCCAACTCTTAAGATTTTGTTTGTAGTGGCTTTCCAGTACAAATTTCCTCCACACACTCATGCATGTGTCTTTGTCATAATCTCTTGGGATTCAACTTCATCTACACATCTTAATAATATTCCCACTGGGTCCTTCCAGTAAAGATGGTCTTTCAAAATGAAATACTTCACAACCCTCAATTTGAAAGCTCTCCTTTTTGAATTCTCCATTTCAGGGGGACAATTCAAATTTAACAAAATGTATACTATATCCTTGTACCAATCTGAATGAAATATTTCAAGAATTAGAAATAAATTCTCCATATTTTCCTTCAGTTGCCTCTATATTCAGATTTAGAGCCTTGCAGTTAGATTCAACCATCAAGCGAGCCAAGCCTTGTCCTTTTATCAATTTAGTTGGTCTGATCTCAATATCAAATTCCAGAATTTTGGTTAGCCATCGTCCCCTCCTACCATATGTATCTGGCTGTAGTAACACATCTTTAACAGTGATATTTGGCACAAAAGAAACAATTTTTTGAATTTAGCACATAAACTCGAAAATACTTCAAAGCCTTAACTATTACATATGCTTGTTTTTCAGTCAGGCTGTACTTTATTTCAACATCTCTTAAAGAACAACTGAAAAATGAAATAGGTTGTTCTAAACATTCTTTGTTCTTCTGTAATAAGACAACTGTAATTGTTTCTTCTGAAACATATGAAAAAATCAGAAAATAATTTTCAAAATCATGACTAATCAAAACTAGAGCTTCAGTCAAGGCAGACTTGATTGGTGAAAAAGAATTATGTGCTTCATCTCGCCATTTAAATTCTACATCTTTTTTTAGCAAGACATTTATGTGTTTGATCAACTCTGCAAAGTTGGGAACAAAGCGCCTCAGAAAAATTATCTTCCCTAAAAATGACTACAATTCTTTTTTATTCCTTGGCACAGCAATCTTCTGAATAGCTTCTACTCTCCCTGGATCAATATAGATACCACTTTCTGTTACAATGTGTCCCAATAATTTCCCTTATTGAATAGTAAAGGATGACTTCTTTGGGTTCAAGGACAAACCGAATTATCTGCATTTGTCAAAAACTTGTTTCAAATGTTTCAAATGGTCTTCATCGGATGTTTAATAGACTGAAATGTCATCCATGTAGATGACTACAAATATGTTTTTTTTCTCCCGCAAAGGCAATATCCATTGCCTGCTGAAATGTTGCGCTTGCATTCATTAGACCAAATGGCATTTTTTTGTACATGAATGTACCCCAGGATGTGGTAAATGTTGTCTTTTCTCTGTCTTTCCTGTCAACTGAAATATGATTATAGCCTGAAAAGCCATATATCATTGACAATCTTTTGGATCCTACAACTTTCTGCAAAATATAATCCATCTTGGGTAGTGGATAGTTATCCTTCAATGAACATCGGTTTAGATTGCGAAAATCAACACAAATTATTATCTCGCCATTCTTTTTCCGAACCGAGATATATTTTCTACCCAATTTGAAAATATCAACAACAAAATTATTTTTGCTTCCGATAATTTTATGATTTATTTCTCAGTCACTGGGAGCAGCATGGGATTGATATGTCTAATTTTTTGTGCTGCAGGCTTGGTATCTTCTTTCAGAGTAATTTTTTGCTCCATTATGCCTCTATCATAAGTTTTAAACTCACTATAAGGAGATGCAAAAATATCAGCAAATTGTTTCAACAAAATTATATATTTTGTTCTATTTTGAAGAGAAAGGAATTTTGAAACTTTGACTAATTTTGGCTGATCTTCGGTACCAATATTACAGTAAATTGTACTCTCTCCATCAACTTTATTTTCAGGCTTCAGAAAAACATCATTATTGTCTAACAATCTTTCTAAAGGAACTAGGCCTTTAGGAATATAGTTAATTTTCAGATCTATAATATTCTTCCTATCCATGGTTTTCTTAAAAGACATGCTATTTTGATTTTCAACAATGTCCCGCTCATCATCAATTTGTATGTCTGCAAACTCTTCAACACACTCTATTTTATTTTTTTAATTTCCTTGTCATCCTCAAATATTTTCCAGTGTTTGATGTTATCAAAGAATTGAAGGTCTATTTTTTATCTGAACATCATATGCTGCCTTGAAATCCAGAGGAACTTTTAAATTACTAGCAGCAATAGCTAGTGAATCAACCATTTTATTTTCATCTATAGTGACAAAATTTATATTAAATGCTGAAAAATAATGCTCAATCAAGTTCGAGACTTCATTCCTATAATTTTTCAACTTGGAATTTTTCACTTGATAGTTCTTTCTCACCTGCCTTATCACCAATTCTAAATAACCAAAAGCAACTAGCTGCTCCACACCCAAATCTTTCGCTGCCTTCATACCTAGCACAAGCACCTCATATTCAACAATGTTATTAGTGGTAGAAAATTGTAATTTATATGATATAGTTACCCTTTTCTAAGTGGGAGAAATGAGGATTACACCAGCTCTTGATCCTTCTCTTGATGAGGCTCCATCAAAGTATAATTTCTAGATCTGTCCTCCCTCTAAATGCTGCTCATTTGTACCTTGAAAGTGTTGTTTTTCACCAATCTCAAGCTGGAAATTGTTATCATCAACAACAAGGTGTAGTATGGATGACCCCAATTCCTTATCTTCAACATATATGGTATGGTTTTAAGGATTATGCTGGTCACTAATGATGTAGGCCATTTGGGTTTCCCTATACAACCTTCTGAATGCCCCTCCAAATAGTGGGATTGTGGCATATGACATATCCATCTGAAGGGTACCTCCCAATTTTTTAGACCAAGACCTGGAAAGTAGCATCCAAAATATAGAAGGTATGTCTGCAACTACAATATCCATCACTAAGATTTTCATAGGTCATTGGGTAAGAGAAACAACCAAGTCCTTAATTACTCCTAGACACTTGACGTTTTTGGAATCCAAGGTGTAGAGGTCATGGTATTTCTTAGTGATCTCTAATCCTAATTCATCCATCACTTTCTTTGGCATTATCTTATGAGAAGCCCCAAAATCTAATAGACAATTATACAACAATTTGTGATATATATTGAGTGAGAGGTATAAAGGTGGTGAATTATCATCATTTTGGTCTTGGACATGACAACCTAGATAAATAGTGGGATGTTCATCCTCGAGGTTGATTGAATCAGGAGTGAGAGGTGGTTGTAGTAGACTTTTAAAATATTCTTTATATATTGGATTTTTCAACAATTCCAGAAGAGGGACTAGAGTTTTAATTTTATTAATTTCAGATTTGAAGCTGAAATAAATTGGAACTAATTATTTATTTTCTGCAGTGATTTTGAGAATTGTGGCATAATTGTGGCAACTTGTTTATCTAAATTTGATCCTTGTTGAGGTTGTTGAACATGACCTTTAGACCTCAAAGGATAATTTCTATTTTGAGCTTCTTGCTATTTTTTATCATTTTGTGCATAAATTTGGGCATTCTCATCATCTGAAATCAAATATATCCTTAACTGGTCTTCATATTCTTGCAAAGTTAAATAGGTTGACTGTGAGGTTTCTCCTACAAGGTGTATTTCTTCATTTTATTCCTCATGTTCTTGTTGCTCTTCTTCAACAAAATTATTTAAAGGAGGCTAAACGTTTTGATCATCAGCATTCCTCCTTGGGTGCTATAGGATTTGTTGAGGTTGAAAAGCCCTCTTGAAGGGAGCCTAATTTCTATTGGCCTCATTTTGATTGGCTCTAGCAGCTGGTTTGTTTTCTAGCTCTAGTTTTCTCATATTAGAGGAAAATTCCTTATTCAAATTGGACTTTTGATCAATATTTTATTCTACTGTAAGAGATTTAGAAGAAGAAGGTTTTTCTTCTTTCATCTTCTTTTTGTCTTTTGCTGCTTTTTCTTCCTCCATTTTCAATTTATTAGAATCTATAATATTATACTACACTCCAATTGTAGCCTCTTGCATATCCATCAATTTCTGCACTTGACCATAAAGCAAACTCAGAACCTAGAGAATTTGCAAAAGTTATCAAGTTGTAGTCTCAGGAAGCTTAATTTCTTTAGGAATTTTCTAATAAATCTTATTAAACTCTTGGTAAAATCAACCAATGACTCATTTTTCATATTTTTTAGAGTTACAAATTATGTAAGGTTGTACACATAGTCTTTCCTATCACCCCATTGCTTCACAAATACTTCATTTCATCAATTCCTGTTATTGAGTTTGGTGGAAAACTTCTAAACCATTTACGAGTTTCACCATCCAAGCTCTGAACAAAGAGTCTTGACCATACATCTTCATGTTCAATATTCTGGTTGTCAGCATAACTATAGAAAGCCACTAAATGTTCCTTGGTAGAAACTCCTTCTCCCTCCTCGATGTATTTTGGAATATATTTCAAATACTCCCCTTGAGGAAGTGGATGCAAAGGTTGAGGAAGAGAAAGTGGTGCATATCTTGGAGCCACTATTTGTCACATCCTTGTAAGGGTAGGCTGAGCCATAGTTTTTTGATGTATAGTGGGTGGATGATCGGTTGATGTAACTATTTGGGAAATAGGAATTATAATTTGTGGATTTTGAATCTGATTTAGGAAAACATAAAATTGGAAATCTTGGGTTGATTCTTCAAGCTTTGGGACTGAAAACAATGGATTTTCAAAAATATGAACAGAAGATGTGTTGACTTCACCTTATATAGAAGAATCAGATTCAAATGTTGTCTCTTAATGGGATGAGGTTGATTCAACTTTATTTTGCTGAGCTAGGAGGTCAGATAATTTGAAAGTGAGGCCTTCAGGAACAATCTCTTCTAGTGGATGAGAAGAGTATGAACAAATAGCTGGATTTCAAGACAAAGGAAAATACTCTTGCTGAGGGGTAATAAAAGACTAAGATTCAGGATGAGTTTGAAGGAAATTTAAAATGGTCTTAAAATATTCTTATGTCAAAACATCCCTATCAAGAAAAGGTGCAATTTCCAATACTTGTTCTAACTCCCCTTCTGTCAGCAAAAACTCTTTTGATTCCTTATTAACACTTAAAAAAGCAGTTCTTTCCTCTTTGACTGGAACAATACTTATCTCAGATTTAGTAAGTGATGAGTGAGAAAAATGTTTAGCTGAGCCTAGGTTAAAAACATCTACTTTATTTTTTAGGGAAGCTTTTTCAACTTGAGATTTTTCAGCAGGATATTTTGAAACTAACACTTCTTTTGATTCTAAGGTAGATGAAGGTACATTTTTCTTTGGAATGTAATTTTTGTGTACATTCTTCACTGAATGAAATGTGGCTACAACTGATCTCTATTTTCCTTTTGCATCTTTAATTATCTTCTCTCGGTTAGCAACTTGAGTCACAGTAGGTGATCTCTAATTTCTCCTTGTAATATGAGGTCTTGAAACCCCTCTTCCTCTTTGTGGAGTCACCAGGTGAACTAATTTTCAATCTTCTTCAAGTAACCAATTCTCGTTCATCATCAAGAATTGATTACCAACAATTCAAAACAAGAGACTCCAGAGAATACTTCGTTTCAAGGCCTTCGCCTCCCGACAAATGCACCAAAAGATGTTAGTGCTGGAATCAACACTTGGAATACTTCAAGTACCTAACCAGACACATCCTAAGATCTAAGGTAATTTAATGATTTGGATTATAATATTGGTAGGTGGTTTGGACCCTAGATCACTGAAAACAGATTTCAGTGAAGTTCATTGTCACATTAATGAGGGTATGGGGTTCTGATGTGGTTGCATAAAAGTATGTTTGTAGCCTATGAAGAGAAGAGAGTGTGAAAAAAGAGAAGAGGCATTGGGTCTACAAGGTAGAAATCCACTACTTTTGGTAATTTGTCAATATTTCAATGACATAATGATCCGGATTTATGCAAGAACGCAACAAAATAAACATATAAACATAAATACAGAGATGCAGCGGAAATAACACTTCATTTCATTAATATCAAAGAACTGAAATTTTCTTACAGACAGAATGGAAATAAAACTAGCTAGGGCGCTGGTAGCTATCTCTGAGAAGAGATGTTGCGGCTACAGGCCTCTGAACTGAGTTACAATGAGGCTCGAGGGCCTATTTATCATTTAGAAACAATGGGAAATCCTAAACAGCCAAAACCCTAACCCTAGGAGATGAAGCGCCAAAACTATGGGCCCCGTTTGGGTAAATTGGTGTTTCAACTTCCCAGGGGCGTAACTTTGGCATACGATCTCCGTTTGGCGCGTACCATACCTCGTTAGAAAGATATATCCGAGGACTACAAATTTGGAATGGGAAACATTGGTCCATGGACCCATTTTGCCCTCCATTTTCCCAAAAAACGTCGTTTAGGGCCTCAAAACGGCTCCGGAAGTTTAGGACCCGAAAAACTGCTAAAAATAGTAAACTGTGCCGAAACTGAAAAGCTGAAATAGACAATGGTGGAGCCCCAAGTGGAATAGGCGGGTGACCACCAATATCCACCTGGATCATTCCTCCCCCCTTAGGAAGCAATGGTCCCCATTGCGTTAAGTTCCTCCATGAGATGAGGAAATTTCTGCTGAACTTGGTCCCTGGTGAACCACTTTCCTTGGTGCAGGAGTTGGCCGGCTTTGACAACCCGATATAGTTGGATCTTCTGCTGGCGAGTGTTCTTGATTTGCATGTCCATGATGCAATCTGTGGTGGCCTGTTCCATGCAGTCTGGATTTAACTCGGTTGGTGTGAGTTGTTCTACAATGTCCGAGGTGTCCAGTAGAGGTGGGAAGTAAGGACGAAGGCGATCCACATTGAAGACTGGGTGCAGACCAAGGAATGGTGGAATACTGAGCTCGAATGCATTGTTCCCTACAGCCTTGGTGATGGTGTACGTCCCGTATCGGAGCGGGCGAAGCTTGCGGTGGGGTCCAGTGAGGCGCTCCTTCTGCAAATGTAGCCATACTTTGTCACCCACCTGGAAGTTGTGTGGCACTCGGTGTTGATCATGGCGTTGCTTGTACTTAGCATTGGCTCTGTCCAATATATCATGAACCTGTTGGCGGATGTGTTGAATGCGCTCGATGAAGCTACTGGCTTTGTCAACTTCAGACTGGACATGAGCTGAATTGGCCTGAGCAGCTGCAAATGGCATGACTACGTCAATGGGACATAGTGGCTGGAATCCCAAGCCCACCTGAAAGGGGCTATGGCCGATTGAACTATGGAGAGCCTGATTATAACTATGTTGTACATAAGGGAGGCTCTCGTCCCATGTGCGTGTGTTAGAGCCGGTCCTTACAGCCCTCCGTCAGTGATCATTTCGTCTTTTGCATATTCATTCTTAGGTGTCTCGCTTGTTCCACTTCGTTGCATTTCGCTAGGAGCATGCCATTGACTGACGAAGGGGTCTGTTGTCTTACGTTTCCTCATGCTTACACCTGCAGTGCTATTTTAAAAATTTCCTCAAAAATCACTCAAAATCATCATCATTTCATTTATAGTCATTAAATGTCAAATAAGTGTCTTGGGTCCTAGTGTCTAGGGTTTTCGAGTCATTTGTATGCATGTCATAAAAGCCTGCAGGATGAGGATGGTTCCGCAAATTTTGATTTCATGTTTTATTATCATTAGCATTTTAAAAACATTTCTAGTCCAAAACTCTGTTTTGGAACTAGAAATTGTTCAATATTATTTTTGTAATAAATTGTGTTTATTTCACCAAGAAGCAGTTTCAACGCAGACCTCTGATCTTTTCCTCAGCTAAAGAAGCCATACCCCTGCAAGAAGATAACAAAATCATCAAATCTGAACTCAGAAAAGCCAAAAAGAGATTGTATTAAAAAGCCAAAAGTGAAAATACAAAAACATTGTAATATGGGTTATCAAGTAGATTTGGATCAAATCTGATTGTGAAAGATATTTACATCATATATAAAAGGCCAAACAAGTTTCATTTCCAATGATCCACATCATACAAATCGAAATCTGGAGTTTGAAGGCCGAATTCGAGTTTTGAAGCATCGTTGACAGGGTTTGGAGGTCGTGAGACCCACTTGGGCAAAAGCGACCCACTTGGGAAAAGCGACCCACCTGGGCGTTTTTCACAGTGCAAATTATAACAGGTGCGACCCACTTGGGCAAAGCGACCCACTTGGGAAAAAGCGACCCACTTGACAGCAGAGTTCAGAAAAATTGTGCTGAGCGCCCAGTTTCGATTTAAATCGCCTCCAACGGCCTTCAAACAGGTTCTAAACTATTGCTCAGTAGTTTTCCATGTGTTGGTGGTATCTTGAAGTCTTCAAACATTTGAATGGAAGAGCAAAACCCTACATACATGGCTGATTTTTTCCTCAGGGTTTTAAAATATGTATGGATGGTTTTATGAGCATGTTACCACCTTATATCATTGATATATATCCACCTTCGCATGTATGTTCAAAGCCCACTGTTTTCACATCCATTATACCACTGTGGTCATCATTATCATTTTACCACTGTCATGACTTTTGTTCCATGATGATCATTGATATATTGCACCTCATTGCCCATTGACACTTGTAACTCTGTTTTCATTGCCCATTGACAAACACAGTCATATGATGCATTGCTCCCTTTGAAAAAGTTTACCCAATATTCTAAAGGCTGCTTGCTACCATTTGTCAAGTTTCATTTGCAATTAAAATAGAGACTGTGCTTCTATTTCAATCCACCTAAAACAGAGATATTATCATTGTTTGTTTCCTTATGGTGCTCTGACAGTGGGGAATATTTGTTGGGTGTTGAAACACACATTATAACTCTGTTTTCACTGCATTTATATCAGTATACATAGTGCCAATATCTTGTTCAGAGCCATGTCAGAGACAGAGTCAGAGTATGAGCAAGGTTCAGGCAGTGATTCCATGACTGAAGGTAATGTGCCACGGGGGTCTCATAGAGTTAGCAGAGGTGGTAATCATCGCAGAGAGGAGCCTACTTCTTTGGCTCGGTTGCAGGCATGTCCACTAGCAATGGATTGTTTTCGGTATTTGTCATGTTTCATATTTTGTGAGATGATTGCACAAACCCGGCTTCATCGTGAATTGGCCCGTCTGTTTGTTCTACATTTACGGGATGGCCGGGTAAATCTTGCCGGGGTTGATTTCATTTTGTCACCCTTGACTATTGCTCAAGCCACTAGCATACCAAACATAGGCGAGGAATGGAACAAACGTCAGCATTTAGAGAAATTCCACTATGAGCCATACATAAAAACTGGATATATGAGTTACTTGAGCAGAGTTTTTCCATTCAGATTCTTGAGGGATGAGTATGCACCGCTGATGAAGCTCATCATTCAGTATTTTAGTTGTGAGGGCAGGTATGCTCGTCTTTTTGCGCAGCATATTCGTTTGTTGATGCACTTCACGAGGGTACGTATGATGAACCTTCCGTACTTCATATATCACAACATAGAGAGGATGGTGATTTTTGTGCAAAAGAAGACAAGCCCAGCGCAGCAGTACAGGAGTATATACCATTATGCTTTGATCAAGATCATAGTGTTGCATCAGTTGGCAGAGCAGGGCATCACTTGGGAGAATTTCATTTCTAGAGACTTTTTCAGAGTGCCACAGCCGCCTCCCGAGACAGTTCATGATGCAGGAGAGCCTTCACACCAGCCGGACATGCCTGAGGTTGAGCATATCAGCGCTCCTTTGGTTCGGACATATCAGCGAGGCCACAGGGTCTTATTTGCAGCGACACGGCGGGTATTATCTCCACATGATGTGGAAGGGGTCTTGCCGACTTCATCAGCAGAGCGAGTATTATCTCCACATGATGTGGAAGGGGTCTCGCCTTCTTCTTCAGCGCAGGTACAGATACAGGACAGGGGCAAGAGGCCCATGCATGATGAGGGCCCATCAGGAGGCCGGGACACAGATTTCACAGTCATTGATGTTGATGCGAGCTCTCCCAGCTCGAAACTGAGGGAAGTCATCCAGGAACAAAGGGCCGAGAATGACAAGCTGAAAGATCAATTGCAGAAGGCTTAGTGGGTCATAAACTATTTGGAGCAGCGCAACAAACAGCTTGAGGATGAGCTCACATTTTATGAGTTGCGCCAAATCCGTGAGGACAGACAGTGGAATCGAAAGAGACCCGGTGACATGACACCAACTGACAGAGATACTGTACTCACACATGTGAACATTCATTTGGAGAAATTTTTGGCGAAGGCCAATCGAGACAAAGACATGCTCCATCACATGAAAGGCCATTATTGGGCTCGCATGCATGTCTGCAAAGCGAGAATGAAGATTCTGAAGAGGAGGTTGCGCAAAGCACTAAGACGGCGGAAAAGGCCTAATCCACTTCGGATTTTGGCCGAGGCTTCATTGAATGGGCAGGATACATGATGGAGGACCTCCGCTCCGAATTTGGGCAAATTCGGAGAAAATTTTGTCATTTTCAAATTTTTGGGTCAAAAAACAGGTTTTTCAGTTAAGTGGGTCTCACCCTCATTTGCTCACTTTTTTTTGGGACACTTGCTGGAGGAAATCTTTGCATTTTTGGATTTTTCATGGCTAATTATGCATCCTCAGAAATCACCTAAGCATTTCATCAAAATATGGATGGTCAAAGAGCTCAAAAACACCATGAAAACCACCTTGCTGCCACCTTTTGCACCAGCAGGAAGTGCTTCTGGGAGAAAGAAGTTTTGGAGGGTCAAATGAGCTCCGAATTCAGAAATTCCACTTGGGTTGGATAGTCAACATCCTGGTCTTTCTCACGCGCTATCATGAGCTCAATTTGGATGCCGGGAAGTACCTCAAATTCAGACTGGAAAAAGTGCGACCCACTCGGCTCAAAAGCGACCCACTTAAATTTTTGCTGAATTTTCAACTGCCAGCTCAGATTTTCGCCTAGTATGGACCAATTTTGCTTGTGGATGGAATTTTTGGGTTTTTATGATGTAAATTCATGTTTGGCTTGTAACTTTGGCTTATTTTTATCTCTTCTAGAAGATTCACTCTCAAATGAGTAAAAAATCATGTAATGGATCAGTTTCCACTCTTTTAGAGGCAAGTTGTTAGCTGCCTAGATTGTAGTTCCATGATTAGAATTGGTTGAAACTGATCCCTGAAGAGGGAATTCGAACCCTAGAGGTGGGGAAAGGTGTTAGAGTGATCTATATATTGTAATTTCTGAGGCATTCTACAGGTTGGACTCTTGGGATACTTTTGATATCATTGTACATACTTTTCATATTTTGGCTAAGGAAAGATCAGGGGTTTTACGGCACTTGTTGGGATCCTTGTGGTGTTCTGTTCTTGATGGTGTTTCTTCTTTGTTTACTGTAATTTTCTTCATGTTTAATGCATGCCACCCTTTCATTATGCTTCTGAACTAAATTGAATGAGTGAATAAGGTTGAATCCATTGTTTACAGTGCTTGGCCTTTGAATTCAGTTAGTTCTATATGTTTTCAGCTGTTTGGAGAGGATCCAAGTTCTTATTTGCCCTCTTCAGCTCCTCATCGGTCTAATCTGTCCATATATTCAAATCAAAAGCATCAAGACATTCACCTACCTCGCCCCAACTTGAAATCTGCAAAGGTCTGACCTTATCCCCGGACCCAAAATTTGTTTTCCCATTGCTCCAGCGAAAACCCAAAAACCAAAAAACAAACATACCTATCTCTTTACTAGCCTAAAATCAGTTCTTATTGTAAGTCATCTCGCATCCTATTGCTCATTTTCTCGAGATTAACGGAGAGAGCCCTCTCCTGTCCTCGTAGGGCTAGCTACGAGGCTGAGCGTGGTTTGATGTAGCCTTGAGTTTTACCTCATTTCAGCCTTAGGTAGATTTGAGCGCTAACATATTGGCGACCATACTGGGGAAGATCTCAATGGTTTTCTTGTTGATGTGTTTGTTCCATGAGTCTTAGACGGAGTCTGAAGTCACGCCAGGTAGCTTTCGAAACGCTTTTGCTATGCATAAGCGGTAGTAGATAAACGCTGCTTCAGTCGATCTCTGGTAAGCTTGTGAGTGTAGCACTCGATTTGTAAATCACCCCAGTATACTTATTCGTTCTAGACCCTTTGGATGATTGAGTCTAGAAGTCGAAAGGCTGAAAATAATTGATTGTGTTCCTTGAAAATTTATCCCGAGAAGATCAATACACTGGCTTCAAGAAGGAATACTAGGGCGAATCCTGACCCTGATCCACCAACAATATTTGAAAATCCAAATCTGATTCCGAGGACCCTTAGAAAACAAGGAAGTCAAGAAAGTTTTGAAAGAGAAAGTCAAGTGAGTTTTGGGAGTTCCAGATTGCTTACCCGATCTGCATCCTGTCCTGTGAAAATCATATATGTTGATGAAATTCCTTTTGATGCACGGTTTGAAACATCCTTGTTTGTAAATTTTTCCGAAACTGAATTGTCAAGATTAGTTCCAGATCCATTGTTTACTAAAGATTTGCAATATAGATTTGTTTCACATTACCTGGATAGACAGTTGCAAAATTCCATTGTGGATACCAACACTCTTGAATTCACTGAATCTGCTTCACAAATTCTTGAACCATCTGAAATTGCATCTAGTTCACGGATCCCTACTGAGCCTCCCTTTATCCCTACCATTCCGGTTCAGCCTAAGTTTTCTGATCAGCAATCCATAGTAATTTCTCCTCCGTCTCCACCAAATACATCTCGCAGACCTACTGCTCCTAGTCCTCCTGTGTCTCCTCGACAGCAGATTGTCATCAATCCACCAAGAGCTATGGCTGCTCGTTTTGCACCTCTTGTGTTACCACAGCAGTTGAATGATATGCCTGCAGACTATCAGAGCAAGATCCCAATATTTGATGGCACTCCACAGAGTATTCCTGCACAACAGCATGTAGACAATATGGCAGATTTCTTTGATCGTTTTGAAATTGATGAAGAAAATGTGAGTATGAGGCTTTTTGTGCAAACTTTTGGAGGAGAGGTAAGAAAATGGTTTAGAGCCTTGCCACAAAGAAGCATCACTACATTGGCAGAACTCCAGAGGCAGTTTTTAGATCGATGGGAGATGAAGAAGGATCCGCTGCAGATTACTTCAGAATATACAAACCTCAAACGTAATCCTGGTGAGTCTGTTCAGGATTATATTATTAGATTCAATACAGTGTATAATGCAATTCCAGATGACTTGAGACCGTCTAAAAAATCTGCTCTCCTTAAATTCCCGGATGGCTTTGATCCGGAGATGGCTTATTCCCTTCGTGATAGAGATCCGCCAACTTTAGAAGATATGCAGAAGATTGCTGTCAGTGTTGAGGCAAATCTGAATGATAAAAGAGCCCGGTTGAAAGCAGAGAAAAGAGTGACGATAAAAGAAGAGCCTTCCACATCTATATCAGAACAGAACTTGATTCGTGAGATGGAAAAGGTGTTAAAGAGAATGAATCTCGACAAATCAGAAACGCAGATTCGTAATCCCAACTACCGTGGCCAGCAGCAGCCACAATTCAGAATTAAGCAGCGTGAACAAAGAGCTCAAGAGCCAGCAGCCCAACAGCAGATTAAGACACCTCTTTTGCAGAATTTTGTGAGTCATGATTCCGACGATGATGATGATGTTTCAGGTGAGAAAAATCGTTTTTTCACGCCCGATGATTTTCCTATCTATATCACTGAGGATGAAGAATACGGAGAAAGTTCAGTTGTTCAGAAAGATGAGGATTTCATCCTAACAAATGATGCAGATTTAGAGGAAGATTCAGATGAATACCAAAGAGGATATATGAATGCATTGACTGCCCAGCAGAAACAATATTCATTGAGAAATCAAGATGTGCCCATAAATCCCATGCAGAAAAGAAAAGAAGCTTCAGCACCGAAGACAGATTCACCGATACCACAGAAAAGAGGAAAAGAGACAATTGATCCCGCAGCTAGTAAAGTATCATCAGCAGAGAAGGTAAATCAGTCAAACATAGTGAAAGACAAGGCTGAAAAGAAGGAAGTTCCAGTCAAAGAGGTTGAGAAAGTTTCAGCATTTAGTTTGGAAAATGAGATTTCCAAACTGAAAATATCTATTCCTTTGACGGAAATTACGAAGAACAGCAGCTACCGTAGTCAAGTCTCCAAAATTATAAACTTTGATCCAATGATTGACACATTAAATGTTGAGGATGATTAGCCGGAATTGATTTTTGGGTCTGCATTAAATGGTGAGTCTCCTGACAGTAATGTTCCTCCTTTTTACATCAGTTTGAGGTTGCATGAATATATATTGCACAATGCTATGCTCGATTCGGGTGCTTCGCACAATTTGATGCCAAAGGCGATCATGGAAAAGTTGGGATTAGACATTACAAGAGAATATCATGATTTGTATTCATTTGATTCTAGCCGGGTAAAGTGTATAGGACTCATCAAAGATTTGGTTGTAAGCTTAGATCAAATCCCAGCGAAGAATGTTTTGATGTATGTGGTGGTTGCCGACATTCCTCCACGGTTCGGGATGCTCCTTGCAAGATCTTGGGGGGCAAAGTTGAAAGGTACACTTCAGTTAGATTTCTCTTATGCTACAATTCCAGTCTTTGGTCAAATGAGAAAGTTATATCGAGAACAGAAGATGAAATACATGATAACTAGCAAAGAGAAGCCAATCAATCATCCTGTAAACTATGTACATACCGACTTAGAGTCGTTTGTGTTGCTTGCTGATAGTTTTAATGATATAGAAAGTCAATTAGTTCAGGCAGAAGATATACCAGAAATCAATGAGAATTTTAGAGAAGTTTTGCAAAAAGAAAGAAGAGAAAAACAAGCTATTGTGGAGCAATCAGCTGAAGACAATGGGCAGCAAACAGAAAAAACAGAGCCGGTACAATTTCAGCATTTAGAGGACGATGAAGATGGTCTTTGGACCATGGATTTTGATGGCGCAGTGGGCAGCGACGGTGCTGGAATTGGTGTTTGGATTCATAGTCCGTTTTCCGCTCCGGATAAGGTCCCGAGCAATGTGAGAGTGTGTTCCTACAAGCTGGCATTTGACTGTTCTAATAATGAAGCGGAATACGAGGCTCTTATTGCTGGCCTTAAGATTCTTAAGAAGATGAAAGCGAAAAGGATTGCAGTATATGGTGATTCGGAATTAGTGATAAAGCAAGTTAAAGGTGAGTTTCGGGCTAAGCATCCTCGCATGAGGGCTTACCGTAATGCAGTCTTAGACATTCTGAAGTTATTTTCTGATCATACTTTGACATGTGTGCCCCGCATACAAAATGGTGTTGCTGATGGACTTGCTAAGGCAGCAAGCAATCTTAAAATTCCAATGAATTCCAGCAACAAGTTCGAGATACATGTGAAACACTGGCCCACCGTTCCAGACAATCAGCGATGTTGGCAAGTCTTTCAGGATGATGAGGAGATTAGTGAATTTCTACAGAATAAGGGTAAGTTTAAAGATACCTCCATAGATACAGAATTTGATGATGGCAGTGATGACATACAAATAAACCAAATGGAAGTGCTGCAACTTAAGGATAACATCATTCCTAAGGGATTGATTCCTTTGGAAGAGTTGTTTGATCAAGATGATGTAGCCCGCAAACCGACATTGAGGCCAACAGAAAAAGGTGTCGAAGAGGTAAATATTGGGACAGCTGAGAATCCCAAGATGGTAAAATAATCGAAGTCATTGTCACCAAAGGTAAAGGAAGAATATGTGAAATTGTTGTCTTCATTTTCTGATGTGTTTGCATGGGATTATTCAGATCTAAAAACATATGATACCAACATCATTCAACATACTATCCCCATCAAACCAAATCAGAAGCCTTTTCGTCAAAAGTTGAGGAGGATCAATCCAAAGCTGCTACCATCGATTGAAAAAGAGGTAAATAGGTTGTATAAGTCAGGAATCATTGTGCCTATTCGATTTTTGGATTGGATATCAAACTTGGTGCCCGTGAGAAAGAAGACAGGTGAGATCCGTTTATGTATTGACTTCAGAAATCTGAATAAGGTATCGTTAAAAGACAATTATCCGCTACCAAAAATGGACCATATATTGCAGCGAGTAGTTGGATCATCAAGGATGTCACTACTCGACGGATACTCAGGTTATAATCAGATTTTAGTGCAGGAAGATGATCGTGACAAGACTGCGTTCACCACTCCTTGGGGAACATTTCATTATGCAAAAATGCCGTTTGGTTTAAAGAATGCAGGCGCTACCTTTCAGCGTGCGATGGACATGGCTTTTGCCAACGAGAAAGATGTGTTTTTGGTTGTTTACCTTGATGATTTAACTGTGTTTTCAAACTCTGATGAGGAACATTTATATCATTTGAAAATTGTTTTCCAGAAGTGCAGAAAATATGGCATTTCGCTGAATCCGAAAAAGAGCCTTTTCGCCATGGATGAAGGAAATCTCCTTGGCCACATCATATCGAAAGATGGCATTCGAGTTGATCCTGCACGTGTTGAAGCCATACAGCAGATTGAACAGCCCCGGAACAAGAAAGAAATACAGTCATTTAATGGTAAAATGAATTTTCTGCGTCGTTTCATTCCAAATCTTGTAGAACACCTTAGAGAAATCACGAACATGCTGAAAAAGGACAGTCAGGTAAGGTGGACAGAAGAGGCGGTAAAGTCATTCAATTTGGTAAAGATAGCTCTTTCCTCAGCCCCTATTTTAATCAGCCCGGATTACACACAGGACTTCATTTTATTTTCTTTTTCTTCTGAGCACACATTGGCAGCTGTTTTGATGCAAAAAAGGGATGGAGTTGAGAAGCCCATTGCTTTCTTCAGTCGGATCATAAGAGATGGAGCGTTGAAGTATAATATCATTGAGAAACAAGCACTTGCGCTTGTAAAGGCCTTGAAGGATTTCCGTGTGTACATATTGCATTCCCACATTACAGCATACGTTCCTAACGCAGCAGTTAAAGATGTTTTGGTACAAGCAGATCCAGAAGGAAGAAGAGGTAAGTGGATCGCCGCGTTGTTAGAATATGATGTGGAGATTAAACCAACCAAGCTGATCAAAGGACAAGGACTCGCCAAGCTCATGGCTGAAACAAATCTGCATGCTCTAGATATAAATTTGATCGCTGCCATGTCCGATGAAGATGAGGAAAGTACGTCAATTCAGGTATCTGATATTTTTGTTTCTTCTCCTTGGTATGCTGACATTTTGTACGTGCTTCAGAATTTGTCTCCACCTCCCGGGATGCCTAGAAATAAGAGTAGAACATTGAAGTTGAGAGCTGCTAAATTCTGCATTCTGAATTCTGCATTGTATTGGAAAGACCCTGGAGGAGTGTTGTTGAATTGTTTGGTAGAGGAGGAAGCTCAAAACGTTTTGGAGGACTTTCACAAAGGTGACTGTGGAGGTCATTTGTTTTGGAAGACCACAGCGAATAAGATTCTAAGGGCAGGGTATTATTGGCCTTCTTTGTTTTCTGATGTGTTCAAGGTTGTTAAAAATTGTCATGAGTGTCAAATTTTCGAAGGGAAGCAGAAGCTACAGCCTTTGCCTCTAAAACCAATTGAAGTTAGTGCACCATTCCAGCAGTGGGGATTGGATTTTATCGGGGAAATCCACCCAGCATCTTCCGGACAGCATAGATGGATTTTGACAGCTACAGACTACTTCACGAAGTGGATTGAGGCGATTCCCACTCGACAGGCCACGGATGCGGTAATTATTTCTTTTCTTGAAAACAATATTCTGTCACGTTTTGGGTGTCCTAGTAAAATAATCACAGATAATGCAGCAACCTTTAAGTCTAAGAGGATGGTTGACTTTTGCTTTAAGTACAATATTACCTTGGGGCATTCGACCGCCTACCATCCGCAAGGAAATGGCTTGGCGGAATCTTCAAATAAATCCTTGGTGAATATCATTAAGAAATTGCTGGAAATCAACAAAAAGGCCTGGCACAAGAAGTTAGTGAATGCATTGTGGGCTGATAGGGTAAGTTAGAAAAAGTCTATTGGCATGTCTCCTTTCGAGTTGGTGTATGGAACAGATACGGTTTTTCCTACTTCACTTGCTGTCCCGGTGGTCAAATTGCTTCAGGAGGCTGGGAGTGAGGAAGATCCTATGCAGCGGAGGATTAATCAGATGATTCATTTATAGCAGACACGAGAGGAGGTATTTCAAAATACTTTCAAGTTTCAGGAGCGCATAAAGAAGATCTACGACAGAAAGGCGAAAGTAGATAAGTTTCAGTTGGATGAGGTAGTTTTGAAATGGGATGCTCGGAATGAAGATAAGGGAAAGCACGGCAAATTTGAAAATATGTGGAAAGGTCCTTTAAAGATTGCAGCGTATCGGGGTCAAAATGCATTTCTTCTCAAAGAAATGAATGGATATGATTGTCCTGGAGGACCGATCAATGGTCGGTTGCTGAAGCGATATTACTTCTGAGTATCTTCTGCTGATCTCATTATCATTGTATATATCATTTTACTTTTGTTTCGTTGCAAGTGTGTACCGATCTCTCATCTTCAGTCTGGGGCCCGGAGCGAAGGCTATAATTCTGGAGGTGGAGGTTGGTTGGTTTGAAATTGTCAAGTCAGTTTTATCAGTCTTTTAAGTTTTAAAGTCATGTCAGTTTTGGGTCATGTCAGTTTTGGTCAAATTTCAGTCAGTCTTTAGTCAAATCTGCAGTCAATAAAAATATCCAAAGTTTGTTTTATCAGTTGAAATAATGATTCCATCGCCCAATGGATGAAAGGAACTATCTGACTCCCCCAGAGATCTTCCATTCTTGGCATCTCCATGGAGCCACCATCCCCATTGGAGCCAATGTTAGAGTCGGTCCTTACAGCCCTCCGTCAGTGATCATTTCGTCTTTTGCATATTCATTCTTAGGTGTCTCGCTTGTTCCACTTCGTTGCATTTCGCTAGGAGCATGCCATTGACTGACGAAGGGGTCTGTTGTCTTATGTTTCCTCATGCTTACACCTGCAGTGCTATTTTAAAAATTTCCTCAAAAATCACTCAAAATCATCATCATTTCATTTATAGTCATTAAATGTCAAATAAGTGTCTTAGGTCCTAGTGTCTAGGGTTTTCGAGTCATTTGTATGCATGTCATAAAAGCCTGCAGGATGAGGATGGTTCCGCAAATTTTGATTTCATGTTTTATTATCATTAGCATTTTAAAAACATTTCTAGTCCAAAACTCTGTTTTGGAACTAGAAATTGTTCAATATTATTTTTGTAATAAATTGTGTTTATTTCACCAAGAAGCAGTTTCAACACAGACCTCTGATCTTTTCCTCAGCTAAAGAAGCCATACCCCTGCAAGAAGATAACAAAATCATCAAATCTGAACTCAGAAAAGCCAAAAAGAGATTGTATTAAAAAGCCAAATGTGAAAATACAAAAACATTGTAATATGGGTTATCAAGTAGATTTGGATCAAATCTGATTGTGAAAGATATTTATATCATATATAAAAGGCCAAACAAGTTTCATTTCCAACGATCCACAGCATACAAATCGAAATCTGGAGTTTGAAGAGCGACCCACTTGGGAAAAGCGACCCACCTGGGCGTTTTTCACAGTGCAAATTATAACAGGTGCGACCCACTTGGGAAAAAGCGACCCACTTGACAGCAGAGTTCAGAAAAATCGTGCTGAGCGCCCAGTTTCGATTTAAATCGCCTCCAACGGCCTTCAAACAGGTTCTAAACTATTGCTCAGTAGTTTTCCATGTGTTGGTGGTATCTTGAAGTCTTCAAACATTTGAATGGAAGAGCAAAACCCTACATACATGGCTGATTTTTTCCTCAGGGTTTTAAAATATGTATGGATGGTTTTATGAGCATGTTACCACCTTATATCATTGATATATATCCACCTTCGCATGTATGTTCAAAGCCCACTGTTTTCACATCCATTATACCACTGTGGTCATCATTATCATTTTACCACTGTCATGACTTTTGTTCCATGATGATCATTGATATATTGCACCTCATTGCCCATTGACACTTGTAACTCTGTTTTCATTGCCCATTGACAAACACAGTCATATGATGCATTGCTCCCTTTGAAAAAGTTTACCCAATATTCTAAAGGCTGCTTGCTACCATTTGTCAAGTTTCATTTGCAATTAAAATAGAGACTGTGCTTCTATTTCAATCCACCTAAAACAGAGATATTATCATTGTTTGTTTCCTTATGGTGCTCTGACAGTGGGGAATATTTGTTGGGTGTTGAAACACACATTATAACTCTGTTTTCACTGCATTTATATCAGTATACATAGTGCCAATATCTTGTTCAGAGCCATGTCAGAGACAGAGTCAGAGTATGAGCAAGGGTCAGGCAGTGATTCCACGACTGAAGGTAATGTGCCACGGGGGTCTCATAGAGTTGTCAGAGGTGGTAATCATCGCAGAGAGGAGCCTACTTCTTTGGCTCGGTTGCAGGCATGTCCACTAGCAATGGATTGTTTTCGGTATTTGTCATGTTTCAGATTTTGTGAGATGATTGCACAAACCCGGCTTCATCGTGAAATGGCCCGTCTGTTTGTTCTACATTTACGGGATGGCCGGGTAAATCTTGCCGGGGTTGATTTCATTTTGTCACCCTTGACTATTGCTCAAGCCACTGGCATACCAAACATGGGCGAGGAATGGAACAAACGTCAGCATTTAGAGATATTCCACTATGAGCCGTACATTAAAACTGGATATATGAGTTACTTGAGCAGAGTTTTTCCATTCATATTCTTGAGGGATGAGTATGCACCGTTGATGAAGCTCATCATTCAGTATTTTAGTTGTGAGGGCAGGTATGCTCGTCTTTTTGCGTACCATATTCGTTTGTTGATGCACTTCACGAGGGTACGTATGATGAATATTCCGTACTTCATATATCGCAACATAGAGAGGATGGTGATTTTTGTGCAAAAGAAGACGAGCCCAGTGCAGCAGTACAAGAGTATATACCATTACGCTTTGATCAAGATCATAGTGTTGCATCAGTTGGCAGAGCAGGGCATCACTTGGGAGGATTTCATTTCTAGAGACTTTTTCAGAGTGCCACAGCCGCCTCCCGAGACACTTCATGATGCAGGAGAGCCTTCACACCAGTAGGACATGCCTGAGGTTGAGCATATCAGTGCTCCTTTGGTTCGGACATATCAGCGAGGCCACAGGGCCTTATTTGCAGCGACACAGCGAGTATTATCTCCACGTGAGGTGGAAGGGGTCTTGCCGACTTCATCAGTAGAGCGAGTATTATCTCCACATGATGTGGAAGGGGTCTCGCCTTCTTCTTCAGCGCAGGTACAGATACAGGACAGGGGCAAGAGGCCCATGCATGATGAGGGCCCATCAGGAGGCCGGGACACAGATTTCACATTCATTGATGTTGATGCGAGCTCTCCCAGCTCGAAACTGAGGGAAGTCATCCAGGAACAAAGGGCCGAGAATGACAAGCTGAAAGATCAATTGCAGAAGGCTCAGTGGGTCATAAACTATTTGGAGCAGCGCAACAAACAGCTTGAGGATGAGCTCACATTTTATGAGTTGCGCCAAATCCGTGAGGACAGACAGTGGAATCGAAAGAGACCCGGTGACATGACACCAACTGACAGAGATACTGTACTCACACATGTGAACATTCATCTGGAGAAATTGTTGGCGAAGGCCAATCGAGACAAAGACATGCTTCGTCACATGAAAGGCCATTATTGGGCTCGCATGCATGTCTGCAAAGCGAGAATGAAGATCATGAAGAGGAGATTGCGCAAGGCACTAAGACGGCGGAAAAGGCCTAATCCACTTCGGATTTTGGCCGAGGCTTTGTTGAATGGGAAGGACACATGATAGAGGACCTCCGCTCCGAATTTGGGCAAATTCGGAGAAAATTTTGTCATTTTCAAATTTTTGGGTCAAAAAACAGGTTTTTCAGTTAAGTGGGTCTCACCCTCATATGCTCACTTTTTTTTGGGACACTTGCAGGAGGAAATCTTTGCATTTTTGGATTTTTCATGGCTAATTATGCATCCTCAGAAATCACCTAAGCATTTCATCAAAATCTGGATGGTCAAAGAGCTCAAAAACACCATGAAAACCACCTTGCCGCCACCTTTTGCACCAGCAGGAAGTACTTCTGGGAGAAAGAAGTTTTGGAGGGTCAAATGAGCTCCAAATTCAGAAATTCTACTTGGGTTGGATATTCAACATCCAGGGCTTTCCAACGAGCTATCATGAGCTCAATTTGGATGCCGGGAAGTACCTCAAATTCAGACTGGAAAAAGTGCGACCCACTCGGCTCAAAAGCGACCCACTTAAATTTTTGCTGAATTTTCAACTGCCAGCTCAGATTTTCGCCTAGTATGGACCAGTTTTTCTTGTGGATGGAATTTTTGGGTTTTTATGATGTAAATTCATGTTTGACATGTAACTTTAGCTTATTTTTATCTATTCTAGAAGATTCACTCTCAAAAGGGTAAAAAATCATGTAATGGATCAGTTTCCACTCTTTTAGAGGCAAGTTGTTAGCTGCCTAGATTGTAGTTCCATGATTAGAATTGGTTGAAACTGATCCCTGAAGAGGGAATTCGACCCCTAGAGGTGGGGAAAGGTGTTAGAGTGATCTATATATTGTAATTTATCAATCATTTGCAGGGGTTGGAGAGGTTGGAATCTTGGGATACTTTTGATATCATTGTACATACTTTTCATATTTTGGCTAAGGAAAGATCAGGGGTTTTGCGGCACTTGTTGGGATCCTTGTGGTGTTCTGTTCTTGATGGTGTTTCTTCTTTGTTTACTGTAAGTTTCTTCATGTTTAATGCATGCCACCCTTTCATTATGCTTCTGAACTAAATTGAATGAGTGAATAAGGTTGAATCCATTGTTTACAGTGCTTGGCCTTTGAATTCAGTTAGTTCTATATGTTTTCAGCTGTTTGGAGAGGATCCAAGTTCTTATTTGCCCTCTTCAGCTCCTCATCGGTCTAATCTGTCCATATATTCAAATCAAAAGCATCAAGACATTCACCTACCTCGCCCCAACTTGAAATCTGCAAAGGTCTGACCTTATCCCCGGACCCAAAATTTGTTTTCCCATTGCTCCAGCGAAAACCCAAAAACCAAAAAACAAACATACCTATCTCTTTACTAGCCTAAAATCAGTTCTTATTGTAAGTCATCTCGCATCCTATTGCTCATTTTCTCGAGATTGACGGAGAGAGCCCTCTCCTGTCCTCATAGGGCTAGCTACGAGGCTGAGCGTGGTTTGATGTAGCCTTGAGTTTTACCTCATTTCAGCCTGAGGTAGATTTGAGCGCTAACAGCGTGGATGCTTTGTATTGTACATGCACAGAATGTGTACAATCATTCTGTTGACGACCTCTGTCTGGCCATCTGTTTGGGGATGGAAAGCTGTGGACTTGGTGAGCTTGGTATCCAACATCGACCAGAGGCTGGACCAAAATGTGCTGAGGAACCTGCTATCCCTGCGATATGATATTTGTGGGATCCCAAAGTGCACCCACTCGTTCAAGGAAAAGTTTAGCGATGGCCTGGCATGATATTCTTCTTGAGTACCATAATAGCCATCTTCGAGAATCTGTCAACGACCACAAAAACACAGTCATTTCCCTGCTTAGTAGAAGGCAGGCCCGGCATGTAATCCATGGAGATGGATTCCCAAGGTCGACTAGGGGTAGGTAGAGGAGTATATAGGCCTTGCTTCTTGATGGTCGGTTTGGCAATGGCACAAGCAATGCAGGATCTGATGTGCTTCTCAACATCCTTTCGAAGGTTCGACCAGTAGAAATACTTCTGCAGGATTGCTACTGTTTTCTCGACCCCGAAATTCCCAGCGACTCGACTGTAGTGTGCTTCCCATATCATCTTGGCACGCTCGCTTGAAGGAACACAAGGTGTCCCATGTGACATAAAAGTGCATCTTGGAGGTGAAAATTTGGAACTTGTGTACCCCCCAAGAGTGCCTTGTAAGTTTGGCCAAATTCTGGGTCACTCTCATAGAGAAGCGGCCAATCAGAAGTCTCGTGCCCACAAGAGTTGAGCACAGTGGTGAGCGCCATGATCGGTGGTCGGCTGAGGCAGTCTGCAACATGATTGGTGCTACCCTTCTTATACTTGATGTTCAAATGAAACTGTTGCAGATATGTAGACCACTTCTGATGGTGATCATTCTGCAACTTCCCTTGTGTCTGTATGAACTGCAGGGGCCTGTGGTCTATGTGGATGATTGTTTCCTTCCCCAAAATGTAATGCTTCCATTGTCGACAAGCTTGCACGATGGAGTACATTTCTTTGTCATATGTGGGGTACTTGCGAACTGTGTCAGACAATGTCTCACTGTGAAATGCCACTGGATGTCCCTGTTGAGTAAGAACTGCCCCAATAGCATAGTCACAGGCATCTGTCTCGATCTCAAATGGCTGTTGCAAGTATGGTAAAGTGAGCACTGGGGCAGAACAGAGGCGGTTTTTCAGTTCTGTGAACGCCTTCTGTTGAGGTTCCGACCAAAAATTTTTTTCTCTCGCTCCTCCCTTGGTGACTTGACTCAAGGGCCAAGTGATATGAGAGAATCCCAACACGAACCTCCGATAGAAATTAGCAAGACCCAGAAAGCTGCGAAGCTCTGTTATAGTGGTTGGGGCTGGCCAATTCCGAATGACTTGGATCTTGGCTGGATCCACATGCACCCCCCTTTCATCAATAATGTATCCCAGATATTGAACCTGGGTCATGCCAAAAGTGCACTTCTCCAAATTGGCACACAACTTGTGTTGCCGCGGTGTTTGGAGGACTTGTCGGATGTGGTGAAGGTGCTCTTCCCAAGTCTGGCTGAAGATCAGAATGTCATCCAAGTACACCACTACAAATGAGTTGGTGAATGGCCGCAAGATGTCATCCATCATCCTCATGAAGGTGGCGGGAGCATTCGTCAACCCAAAAGGCATGACTAGCCATTCGAAAAGGCCTTCCTTGGCTTTGAAGGAAGTCTTCCACACATCGGAGGGTTCAATTGGTACCTGGTGATACCCAGACTTCAGGTCGATCTTCCTGAAATATTTTGCACCTTTGAGTTGGTCCAGAAGGTCATCAATCTGTGGGATTGGGTACCTATTCCGGACAGTGATCTTGTTCAGCGCCCGATAGTCAATACAGAGTCTCCACGTCCCATCCTTCTTCTGTACCAACATGATCGGGCTCCCACAGGGCGATGAACTTGGTCTGATGTGACCTTTCTGCAACAGCTCCTGAATCTGCCTCTTGATTTCATCATTCTCCAGAACAGAGCGCCGATAGATCGGTCCATTAGGTAGCGGCGCACCGGGGGTCAGATCAATCGGGTGCTTGACTTGACAGTGCAGAGGAACCCCTGTGGGTGAGGTGAATATGTCCCCGTACTCCTCCACAACCTTATCCATTTGTTGTTGTTGTGCAGAGGAGCCCTGTCTGGAGGTCGTGGCCACAGTCTTCTTCTTGCCCTGGGGGCGGATCATCAGGAAAACGAATTTCCTGGTTTGGGAAATGAGCTTACTGCATTGTTTTGCAGTAACCAAAGAGATAGCAGCAGGAGGTGGTACCTCTAGTATCCTGTACAACTTATTTCCCAAAGTAACAATAACAGCACGAGGCCGAGACTCATACACAGCATGACGCTTCCACAAGTATGGTTGTCCTAATAATACATCAGAAACATCAATAGGAGCAACGTCACATAATAACTCATCCGTGAAGGGCTTGATGCTATAAGGAAGGCGACACTACCGGCTGACGCGGAGATCTCGTCCTTGGTGAAGCCACCCGATGGTGTATGGATGTGGGTGAGCTGTGGTCGACAAGCCCAACCAATGAACTGTACCGGGGAGCCCTTTACCCACATCTGGGAGTGGAAGAGACGTTCCTCCTCCTCTGGATCTTCCGGTTCCTCCTTTTGGATCTTTGCAGTGGCAATAGTGGCGTTGGGCTCTGCATCAATAATCTGTTTCCCTTTTTCATTCGCCTTTTCAGGTTCTGATTCGGAGTCAGAGCATGCATCTGACTCAGAAGCCCTCATCTCGGCCACTAGCGACTGCTTGGTCCGACACTCACTTGTGTTGTGAGTGGAGCTCTTATGGAACTCACACCACTTTCCCGTGTCCTTCTTTGGCTTTGCGGTGCTGTTCTTTTCTTATGGCTTCGATGAGTTGTCTTTAGCCGCCATGCCTTGGCTCGGTCCTTTGTTCTGCGGTTTGGAAGCACCTTTCCCTTGCTTTTGATTCGCAGATCCAAAGTCTCGCTTCTTCTGCTTGAATTTCTGCTCAATCTTGGCAGCATACCGGTATGCCGTACCAAGCGAGGAGATGTCAAGGAACTTCATTTCCTCCTGAATGTATCTGTGCAGACAGCTGCGATACTTTAGCACCAGATGTTTCTCTGAATCTTTGATACCCAACTTTGTGCGCAGGGTATGGAACAGATTCGTCAGCTCATGCACATCTTGATCCCTTTGTTGTCGCAGCGTGGTCCATTGTATGCACTTGTCCTCATAGCTCCCCACGGGATAGTACTGTTCCTTGACGGCGTCTCGGAAAGAATTCCAAGTTGGTACGGCTGAGAACAGAGAGGGTTCTGTCTGGTCCTTTTTCTCACAGTAGGTTTCCCACCAGTCCTTAACATGGGGTAGCTTTGAGGAGTGCAAAAATAATCTTCTCCCGGTCTGAAAATTCATGAACCGAGAAATATCCTTCTAACAGATTCAACCATCTATCTACGGCATTTGTGTCTATTTGACCCTCAAATATGGGAATTTCAAAATTACTTGTACCTTAAAAGGAGTCGCACGTCCAGAGTGGCTGCTGGATGCAGATGCGCCGCCGGTGGGTAGCCGTTGAAGGATCTGAGCAAAGTTATCCATCATCACGTTCCTTTGTCTTTCGAGGGCCTCCTCGAGCAATATTTTGATAGGATCTCCTGCTCCCTCATCTTTCTTTTCATCCCCCATGGGCGTCCGTCGAGGTTTGCGAGGCCGATCTTGCAAAGGTTCCACCAGATCGAGCCCTAGCTCCTTATACCCCGACCTCGTTGGGGACATGCAAAGAAGGATCGAGAAAAAGCAGACCGCTCTGATACCACTGATCTGGATTTATGCAGGAACGCAACAGAATAAACATATAAACATAAATATAGAGATGCAGCAGAAATAACACTTCATTTCATTAATATCAAAGAACTGAAATTTGCTTACAGACAGAATGGAAATAAAACTAGCTAGGGCGCTGGTAGCTATCTCTGAGAAGAGATGTGGTGGCTACAGGCCTCTGAACTGAGTTACAATGAGGCTCGAGGGCCTATTTATCATTTAGAAACAATGAGAAATCCTAAACAGCCAAAACCCTAACCCTAGGAGATGAAGCGCCAAAACTATGGGCCCCGTTTGGGTAAATTGGTGTTTCAACTTCCCAGGGGCGTAACTTTGGCATCCGATCTCCGTTTGACGCGTACCATACCTCGTTAGAAAGATATATTCGAGGACTACAAATTTGGAACGAGCAACATCGGTCCATGGACCCATGTTACTCTCCGTTTTCCCAAAAAACGTTGTTTAGGGCCTCAAAACGGCTCCGGAAGTTTAGGACCCGAAAAACTGCTAAAAATAGTAAACTGTGCCGAAACTGGAAAACTAAAATAGACAATGGTGGAGCCCCAAGTGGAATAGGTGGGTGACCACCAATATCCACCTGGATCACATAAACCTATGTCTATGTTAGCCTCTCTCATGAAACAATAATAAATCCAAAATAAATTAATAAATTAAATATTAAAATTTAGGAATTTTTGCATAACTCTCTAGATTGGGTTGTTCCTCTAAGTTAGGAGTTAGTTTAGGTAGCTCCTAAATTGGTGTGTGTATGGTTGAGAATGTATCTCAACCAAGGTGTCCAAGATAACACGCACTATCTTGAGACACAGTCTCCTCATCTATTTAATTGTAATATTACATTCTTTTAATAATGAGAGAATATGTGAGGAAGCCATGAGGCTGAAGCCTTTTCTGTCATGACTCTGTTTGTGTATAAATCTGTGTGTTTTTATGTGTGTTAATGGTGTGTGATTATTCAACATGTGGTATCGGCGCTGTAGTGAATTTATGGGAGCATGAAGCAGAGTGAGAAATTTAGTGTGAGAAGATGCGGTCAAAGTTAGTTGAAGTGTAGAGACATGATCTACAACACGTAGAACCACATCAGTGGAGCCTGTAATTTTTTGATGGCTTATGGAGTTGGCTGAAGAAGTCTGAAGTAGTGCTCCATGCGATCTGGAAGTGTACATCTTCTGGAACAAGCGATGGTAGAGAGAAATCACCAGAGGTCGAGAGAACACTATGCAAAACTGTGTGCTCGAGATAGTGCTCTAATTTGAATAGAAGCTACCATTGATTGCTGCAAAATGGGTATAACAGTGTGAAAAAGAGTTACTTCTCATAGTCCATCATCCCACCCACTTTTTTAGAAATGTTCTATTCAACAATGTAGCACTACTGCAAGGCTGCCTCCACCTCTCCTTAACGCAGAAGTTTCCAGGCTTCCCATCTACACGGTCAGGCTTCCTCTCCATGCAGCGAGGGCTTCTCCCCATGGTGCCAGCACTCAAGGGCTACAATCTTCAAGCTCTGTGATCCTTCCAGCAATGGATGCTTCCTCCTCTACGTGGAAACTCCACTGGATACTTCTCCCACACTACGCAAGTTCCTGCTATGCGTGATCCCTAGTTTGCGCATACCTATTTGGGATCCTGTTGTGCGTGATTGAGTTAAGGAGCTGCATATCATTGAAAAAAAATTGAGGAGGAAGGATATCAACTCGCATTGGATTATTAGAGTTGGGCTCTACGTTCCAGTCTTGCAATTCTAGGAAAACGTAAGCTCTCAGGTTGGTTTTTATTTTTTCTAAGAAGTGACTTAGTGAAGATACATAGTGTGTGGTGTAATTTCCTTTTGAGTTGATTGAAAAAAAAAGGCATCAAGGATCTGTTGGCGAGTGTGAAAAGCGGAGACCAGTGAGCTTGAAATTAGTGGGTGCATCAAGGATTTGGTTTTTTTTATTAATTAAGGGTTTAGCATAGCATCACCATACTCGTTCTTTACAGTGGAATTAGTAGATTACAGGTTCTCCATCGATCTAGCTATGTGAAAAATTGCCTATCATATGTTTGTCTGGGTCCTCATCAAATCTATCTAGAGTAATCAGGTCCGCATCAAATCTAGAGTAATCAGGAAAGAGGAACTCATAAGACAGGATTGCAAACACCATGAACAGTGGTGCTGGAAATGATTTCCTTTATGACTCTGAGCCTTTTATTACTAATAAAATTTCATATTGAAACAAAACCTGGCAGTGCTTGTTCATGGCGGTGCTTGTTCCTGCAATGGTGAAGAATGCTGAAGTTCACCACCATTTGTTGACTGCTTCCATTCTATGAGGCTGTAATGTGTTAACAGTAGAAGAAGGATTTCCGATTTTCCAAACTTCACAGGGAATGCTTTCCAATGCATAATCCTTCTCCGATATAGATTCCCAAAGGTCTCAAGTTAATTTGGAGTCAAATGACCAAAGCTATTTTTCGAAATTTGTGCCTATCCTCTAAATTTTTCTGAGCTGAATACTCTTACAGATTCCTTAAATACCGCAATATTAAGGCATTTAAGTTCATATTATTTAGTGTTCCAAATTTCAGACAGTTTCATGAATATTAAGTTGAAAAATTTTTTCAAGTAAGATCTTCAGTTGAGAACTTATGTTATCTGGGCTGGAAAAACATAGCATAAGGTGTTTAATTTCTAATATTTGGTGACTGGTGCAAAAATTGTTAAGGCGAACCGGTGTTTACTATGCATAGAAATCCTCGCACAAGATCTTTTTGCACATTTCTGTGAAATAGATTGTAAAATCAAAGGAAATGACAACCCAACCTAAATCTTCTACGTTTTCTTCAAGAAAGCACAGGTTCACCTTTCAAAACCGATCCATTCACCTTTGAAAATAAATGTGAATTCACTTTTTATAAAGTGATATCATAAAGGGGTGTGATTTATAATTTTTAAATTTTTACATTCACATTTGGAAACTCGCTTTTTCATAAAGTGATTTTATAAAATCCAAAAAAATATATATTGTTTTTTTTTTAATGGAAATTTTAAAGGAGGGATTAGGTGGATTAAATTATTTTTTAATGAATGATTTTTGGGAGAGATAAGGAGTGGCTAAAATATTTTTGTTGTTGTAAGGGGGAGTCATAAGGGTAAACATTGTAATTGATTTTGTAATAAGGTGAAATTATTGTTTTTGAAATTTTGGAGTGATAAGTGATTTTGGAGGGATAAGGTGCATTAAAGTTTTGTAATATTTGTGAAGGTTTGGAGTGATAAGGTATGGGATTTGAAAAATATTTTTGGCAGTTGATGTCATCCAAAGTCAAAAGTCTTGTAACTCAAAGAGGTTAGATTTTTCTTTGAAGAATTTCTTGTAAAGAGTCAAGGTTAATCAAGTCCATTTCAAAGTGAAGTCAAATTAAAGTTATAATTGAGCAGTTAGAATGTCAAGTGAGCCGAATGAGAAAAGTAAGGGTTGAGGTGAAAGATAAGTAAAGAAGATATTGAAGTTAACTTTGAAGCTAGATCTTAACATTATCAATGTTTCAGATGCTGAAAGATGATGGACTCTAGTAATTAATACAGACATATTTTTTGGTACTTGTGTCCTAGATCCGCCCGAAATTGAATAAGGGGATCTTAGGTACACCATGTGTGTGTTTGTAATGGCGTGTGTTTTTATGGCTTCATGAATTTTGCTTCTGATTTGTGTCTAGTTTTGACACATAAATGATATCATTTAACACACATAAATTTCAATGCAAGCAAGCACAACATATGTAATGAAGTAGCTGCAAGGAAGGATAATTAAACTCAACACATGCATTTGCACCACTACAACACATAATCAAAGATTTTCAACATCATAATTCTACCTAAACAAGAAAATTCACTTAATACAATCAAGTTAATGTGTTTCAAAGCACACTCTACATCAACATTATTGCACAAAAATTTAAGAATTTGTAATGTGAGTTGGATTGTAAGGGTGCAATTTCGGTTGAAACCGACAGCCAAGTTTTGAATTGACAAGAAGTCAAGAGCATCAATAATCTTCAACTAATTCAAATTAAGAAAAGTGAATTCCTTGTTTTATGAGAGTCATTAATATCATTGTAAGCTTTTTTGGGTGCATTTTCGACAATGTTTGACACCCTTCATTTAAAACACAATCAAGTGAGTACCTCAAGTGGGAAAGTTTTAAATATAAAACAAACAACAAGTTCACATATTCTACAAGCGAGTGTGAGTATTCATTCAAGTGAGCGTGAAGTAATAGAGAAAGTCAAGCGAGTGTTCAAGGAAAGCGATCATCATCAAGCGAGCGTAAATTCAAGAGTTCAAGCAAGAAATTCCTACAGCTCTAGCAAGTGTTTAAAGCATGTGCAATAAGCAAAAAATTAAGCAAGCGTGCCATTCAAGAAACACAAAAAACGAGCCTATCATTCAAGTAACAAAATCAAGTGAGACAGTTCAAAGCACAACATCTATGAAAAACGAGCCTGAATTCAAGAGAGTGAGTTCAGTTCGAGAAACACATCCAGTTGTTACAAGTTCTTCACAATTTGATCATCTCAAGTGCTGAAGACATGGTGCAAATCTGAAAAGACATTCTTGTTGATCTTTCATGGCATCTACAACATACAAATGAAATGATTGAGTTTCTTCAATTGGAGTCACAACTACAAAAAAATGAGTTGCAAGAGAAGAGTGATGCTTCCAAGTCTTTGAACCATCCAGATGATAAGTCATTCATCCAAACAACTTCAAGTGTTGAAGTTCTTCCAATTGAACTTTCTTCCAAGCCCATCATCAAGCCATGCGAAGAAATCCAAAGTAACAAAAATCAACGAGGCTTAGGATATTTCAAATATGATGCCAGCTTGCATATCCCAGATTATTCCAAGCCAATTAAGTTCGTCAGTGCAGGATTTCTTGAACAAATCACCTCGGCAAGTTCTGAGAAAGTTTCAGACAAACAGAAATGCACGCAACCCACAATTACAGTCAAACTGAAATGTCCTCATTGTCAAAAAACCAGTCATATGGAAGATCAGTGTTTTGATCTCCATCGTTGTCGCCATTATGGGAAGCCAAATCATTCATCAGAGAAATTCTACAACCAATAACAATCAGCCAGATTGAATATACATTATGAATGGATCGATCCTTGGGAATGGTCATCCACAGTAAAAATATTGTCTTAGTTCTATAACCGAATACAATCACACATAGTGTAGCCAACAGTGAAAAGAAGATGGTACTCTCATGAAGTTGAATGGGGGAGTACACCAGTGCAACACTCCTACACCTGAAGGGGGGAGTTCAAGAATACTTTCCAGATAATTTTCTTTCCTTTCAGCTGAAAAAGGGGGGAGATGTCAATGAAATTGACGGTGGTTGTTAGACTGAAAGTCTCGACAAAACCAACAAAAGTAGCCAGTGGGTAGCTTCAGTAGCCAGTGAGCAATTTTCAACATAGAAAAAGCAACAATGAGTTTTTTTTTGACATCATCAACCAGTGGGCGTTCAAAAAAATTTGTTAGTGGACAAAGGATGTTGATTTAACGCAAAGGATAGATGTATCCTTTTGTAACTTGGCACGTGATGGAGTTGTCAAGAGAAATTAAGAGATGAATCAGACATGCAGCTGACTCATGGTCTCTTGAGATTGCAATTTTTTCAGCATCCAGCTTTGGCAGTTTTTCAGGAAATGTTTTTGAGGATGAACATGAGAACTTGGAAGATGGTTCCCCATTCTTATTTTGGATTTATCATTGAAGGGTTGAATGTTAGCCTCTCTCATAAAACAATAATAAATCGAAAATAAATTAATAAATTAAATTTAAAAGTTAGGAATTTATGCCTAAATCTCTAGATTGGGTTGTTCCTCTAAGTTAGGAGTTAGTTTAGGTAACTCCTATATTGGTGTGTGTATGGCTGAGAAATTATCTCAACCAAGGTGTCCAAGATAGCACACACTATCTTGAGACATAGTCTCCTCATCTATTTAATTGTAATATTACATTCTTTTAATAATGAGAGAATATGTGAGGAAGCCATGAGGCTGAAGCCTTTTCCGCGGTGACTTTGTTTGTGTATAAATATGTGTGTTTTTATGTGTGATTATTCAAGAGTCTAGAATTACAATATTCGTACTAAAATATCATGGAAGGTAACTATTATAAGTGCTGCTCTTTACATTGTCATTATGTATATTTCATCAAGAAAGCTCACTGTGTGATACTAACAAAAGTTGATAAAGCACACAAGCATGTCAAGAGACTGATTAAAACATAAAACAACATATGGAATTTAAAAACTTCATTGAAGAAGATAAGATATGGAAACACATGCAAAAATTACAATACACACATCAGACAGGTAATAAGTCCTCAGAAGTTTCTTCCAATTTCATTCACTGAAAAATGTACTGATCATATGTGCAAAAGATTCTAAAACCAGAAACCTTTACTTCATAGAGTTTTGTCACATATATACAAAAACATAATACTATCATCTCCACAAAAGGAGTGAATCTATTCCAAAAAGTTATTACAATATCATGCAAGAGATGAGGCTTATCCTAAAACTTTAATACAAAGTGCTATATCATAAATAAAGTAAACATCATGAAGGCTAACAATTAAAAGTGGTTGTATGATGTGGTAGTTTTTTGGAATACTACTCCTTTGTTCTAGTGTAACCAGCTCCACAAAAAGTGTAAATATCAGTGAAAGTGACATGTGGATGTTCTCCTTAAAAGTGAAAAATAGAACCCTGAAATTTAGGAGGGGGCTTGATACATGACACCTGGCACCATTCATTACAACTGAAATATTCTCCACTTCACCTGTTTTGATGTCATGCTACCTTCGCATAAAAAGTAGCTATATCCGGAAACATTGAAAATTAACCCAAAAATAAAAAAGTTTCTCCAAAGACAGCCTTTCCTTCATTCTTCATAGGTCCAAAATAGAGGCAACAATCTTGATGGCCTCAGCTTTAGTCACTCTCTTGTCTGAGATCTTTCTCTGTGTTTGAATCTTTGGATGAGTCTTATTCTTCTTCTTTATTTTATCTTCTGGACACTCCTCAATATTAATAATTTCATCTCTTAATGAAGCATTATCAATCAAGTTACTGTTTAGTCTGATTTTATTTTTGGGCCTAGTATGAGGTCTCTCGATATATGGATTTGGAAAGAACTTAGATCTTTTGGCTTCATGCATGAATCTACTAGATTCTCCTTCCTCATACTCTGATTCTATATATTTTTGGTCATTTTTATCTTCATAAGAGGAGTATGAGTGTATCACAGTCTTCCTCCTCTTCTCGATTGAAGAGCCAATGGAGGAGACTAGTTGAGCTAGAGTAGGATCATCCTCTATGACAGTCTCTAACATTTTATGTTTTCCTTTCTTAAGAGATAGCAAAACTTGCGAGAGAGTGGATTCTGTGAGAGAAGTACCATTGCTTGGTTGAGCTTGATGAGTTGTTTCAGAAACATGGCTTGATATTTTTATCCCAGGGTTTTCTTTCTCTGGAGACAAATCAAGCTTAAATGTTAGAAGTCGAATGTTGAATTCCACTGGAAGTTGTTCTAACATGAATAGATTTTTTCTAGGTTTTCCTCTTAAATATGAAGCTATTTTCTCCTTGCATTTTGAAACTGACTTTTTAGGAGGCATAGCAGTTTTTTGTTTCAATTTATTGTTATATTCCTCCATCAATGACCTTATGGTTTTAGGCTCCCTAGGTGAACTGATCACTAGTGAAATGCTAGCATGGGCTTCGTTGACTAGTGGCACTATTGGCATAGGCATAGGGTCTCCAGCTTTCTTAGTCGAGCTTCTAGTTAGCCTTTTGATTGAGATGGAGGGAGGGTTAACTTGGCATAAATTTGATAAATGGATAGAGTTAGGCCGTGACCTGTTTGAGATAGGGGCTGCACTATTTTGTTCATGGGTATCTCTTTTCTTGGGAATCCCTACCCTTCTCCTAGAGTTTATGCTACCAAACCCTTCCTCTATCATGAACTTATCCCAAGTGGTCTTCTTCTTTGTAAGGTGGTAGACAATCAGAATTTTAATTATACCCCTATGATATATATTGTGCAAAGGGTAGTTAGGGATATTCTGCAGTTTTAGGGACATATTGAGTAAGGATTTATATAGAAAATAGGGCAAGTTCATAGGCTTATCACCTAAAATATGAACAAGAAATATCATTTGATAATGGTGGACAAAGGAGAACCTACCCTCGCATGTAATGTATTTTTGCACTGTGGTGATCACATGTTGCCATTCAGCCCTAAATAAGGAAATATGTGCAGTCAGATTCTATTTAATATTAATATTTTCAGGCTTAAGTTAAAGAATTTTTTTTTTTTTGACTAGAAGAATCGACAACTGCACCAGTATCATACTCGTGTTACATGGGGTCAAATCCCACTGGCTACCCCTATACTCCTAGGAGGAAACTGCTGAGCTCGCAATAACAACCCCTCGGTTAAGAGGGGACTTGAAATCATGACCTGCACCATGGCACGATTGTCTTAGCAGCATGTTCTCTTGCCACTAGACCAAACCTCGACAGACGACTTAAGGTAAAGACTTACTTCTGTGGGCAACATTTTATTCTTTAACAAAAGTTCGCTAGTGGCAGAGGCTTGAGTAGCACGGGCTATGATAGCTTCGGTGATTTTGAAAGTCTTTCTTCCTATATTGACCTTTTCACCATCAAATCTCTTGGCAAAGTCCTGAGCTAAAGCCACATTCTCTCCAGAAAAATTTTGTAGAAATTTATACTAGCTAGAAGACTTAAACTGAGGTTTGGCCCTGTCATCAATGAACCTAGTTTTTGCTGGCTTGGATCTGTTGACATTACCACACTTCAATCATAGGAGGTCTTCAATAATTTTCCAATAGGAATGGTCCTTTCTCTAAAAATATTATTTACATCACTTTATACCTGGGAAATAGCTGCCTTTACCTATGAAATGCTACAAACCAAATTTAAGCGAAATAGTTTCATTTTTTACTGACTTACGAATATGAATAGGTACCTAAAGAAATAATAGATCTTTTCACTGTGTGAGTAATATGAACTTCAATTTGGAGAAATAGTTGCCCTCCATTACATCATTGTGTTAACAATGAAATTAAAACAGAGGTAGCTATTATCTCGGAGAGGGTGGTTGTAATTTTATTACCCACACGAAAAATAGCCTTTGACACTAAATTAAGTTAAAAGAGTGGTTTTAAATTATTTTATGAACTTAAGATGCTAATAACACCTACACACTTGAAATTATTTTTGTTTTGAGACTCTTTTTTTGACTTTTATTGAAAATGACTCAAACTTCGACATAGGCTAGGACATAGGGAAATTTTGAAAACAGTGATATGATGGTGACCACACCATTAAAATTTACTAATAGGAGTAATTCCACACATGTAGCCTTAATTATGATCTATCCACCTCGGTTTTTATCCTGTCATTCATGGAAATCCTCTTAGGAATGTTAAGATATCTGATCCACCAATCCTGCATTAAATGATCAGTTTTGATTGTAATATTTAGGAACTTCAGGATATCTTGATATTTCTTCTAAATTTGGACTAGGGGAACCGCCACCTCATGTAGGATAACCATCTCATTGTACAACTACTTCGTGGTGTCTTCCAATGTCTTCATTTATTCAAGTATGGTCATCGTTAATTCTTGTGCACTGATCCTAGTAGAAGACAACCTCTAATTTTTTACGCAAGATAATCAACTTGTTGTTTTGCGGCAACAAACTCCTTTCACAACTTTACATTCTCACTCAAAATATGCTTTGTATTGTCTTGTGTTGTTTTCACAAAAGACACATTCTTTGCCATCATTTCTCAAGTATTTCTCCTGGTATTATATGTTATTATCTTCTCGGTGGCTATGGAGACTGGATGGACACGATCATTGGGAAAGTACCTTCTCCTTTTTTGTACAATATTTTTCTTCAGATAGTCAGAGGAAAAGTTCTATACATCCATAACCCTATCATCAGGTGGAGGAGAAATTCCCATTTCGTTGAATGGGAGATGACCACTAGTGAGAGGATTGTTGAAAAAATGTATCAAGAAAGGCTCAATTTGACTTTGCCTTGGTCAAATTGAGAAAATTTGAAATTTCCAAATCAGAAGACAATTTTGATGTAGTTAATTGAGGTGACATGTCTCTTGTCACACAGTTAGATCAATAAATTCGAGTTAGACGACTTGGAGTTTAGTTATGAATGTGTGATTGCTAATTTATAGCAATCCAGTTGATTTAGTTCCAGTTGTACTCAATGAAACTAGTTCTAATAGTCAATAGAACTAGTTGGAGGTCAGTTTTGGAGTGGGACAACAGTCTAACTTAGATATCATCTATTTAAATACTTAATCAACCAAAAATAACGCATGCATGCAAGGAATTTTAATTTCATAGTTGTGGTGGAGATTCCAAGGTTGTGTAACATCAGTTGTGGAATAATTTTGAGTGTACATGTGTTGCGTGCAATCGATGATAAATCCTTGGGAATTTCACAACCAATTTGGAGGAAATTATTGAATAATAGAATCCAATTTCCTTGGGATTTGTGCAAGTAAATAGGAGCTCAAGTGGGGGAATAAATTGACTAAATTTGGGTCAAATATTCTCATTGAGCAAAGAGAGAAAATATTCTTTTATAGTTTGAGTTAAGAGAGAGAAAGAAATTGTAATAAATTATCTATTCATTTTACTAATGCAATCAAGCTTAAGGGTTTTTTACGAGTTGGTTTCCCCTAGATAAATTTTCTTACGTGTGTATGTGATTGATGCATGCTTGTGAATGTTGTTTTAAATTATGAATTAATTTTGGAAAAGCACTGGAGTAGAATTATCTCTCTTGATTTAGATTAAATTTCTTGAGTAATTGCAATTTATAAAAAATTTCTACATGGTTTTAGAGCAGGGTTCACATTAGAACAAAAAATTTGAAGTTGTTCTTCAGGAGGTTCGAATTTGGAGCTTCAGTGTAGTGGGATTTCTTCAAAGTTGTGAGAATGGCCTTCAATGGATTGCTATTAGTGTATGCCTTGGAAGGTAGCTAAAATTTCATTTCATGTAAGGATCGCATGGAGGTTCTTCTTGATGACAATGGATTGTTGGAATATGTCATGACTTCCATTCCAAAACCAGGATCAACAGATGCCTAGGACCTAGCCCAATGGAAGAAAGATGTAGCCAAGGTGAGGAGAATAATTCTAGAGGGAGTGAAAGACCAAATTGTATCAAATATCCATGGGAAAGAAACTCCTTTCAAAATGTGGAAGCAACTGAATGATATATTAAAGAATAGAAGTGACCATAGAAAATTGGCCCTCAAATATAAACTTCAAAATGTTAAGATGTAGAAGAATGATACTATTTCACAGTATCTCACCAGATTTACACAATTTTGGCATGAAATTGGAGGGGTTGGTGTGAATTTTGTAGAAGATAACGTAGTGAGCTTAGATCTTCTAAGCATTCCCAAAATTTTTCATAGCTACCAGGACTTGGTGAACTAGAGGGAGATATTACTGAATTGGGAATGCTTATGGTCTGATTTGGTACAAGGAGAAATTAGGTGAAATACTAGAGATGGAAGTTCATCCAAGGGAGAGGATGAAGAAAATTTTCATTGGTTAGAAAGGGAAAGAAGGGAAAAGGGAAGAAATATCAAACCAAACTAAAATCTGGCTAAGGGGGCAAGAAGAAAGACTTTTCCAAAATAAAATGCTTCGATTGTCATGAATTCAAGCATTATGCTACAAAGTGTCCACATAAAAATTCTAGCAAGAAGAACTTATGAAGAGCTAAAGGTGAAGCATTGGCTTCAAAATTAGATTTAGACTTCACCCTAATCGTATGCATGGACAAAACTGTGATGGGGATTTTTTTGGTACTTGGACTCAAGTGCCTCATTCCGCATGACTCGGTGTAGATATTTTTTCAATGAACTAGAGGAGAAATATCTATAGATTCATATTGAGCTTAGGTATGATGGAAGGTATAGTGCTACCAATATTGGTACAATAACGTTTAACAAGGAGCATGGAAAATTTTAGGGGCTAATATTCGTAGGTGGGCTAATTTTCCATGGTTTTTCCAAAAAAAAGATTCGCCAATTTCCATTTTTTTATAAAAATGATTCGCTTGAATTTTACAATATAAAATTATTTTACGTTAAAAATCGCCAACATTCTATTGAAAAAATATATAATATCATTATAAATTTGAATAATTTTACAAATACATCAATAAATATTTTATAGTTTCCATATTAGGGACTAGTGAGATTCGCCAATTTTTTAAACTTCAAGATAATTTTCCATCCTTAAAATTTTCCTTGACAAGGAGTCAGGATCTCCTCTTCACCTCAAAAATGTCATGTTTATACCAGGCTTGAAGAACAACCTCATCTCTATAGTATTTTTGGAAGACCATGACTAGGATGTGATTTTTTGTAAATGGAAATACTTTCTAAGACACATAGCTACTGGGAAGGTAACACATATCAGGGTTCGTGTGAAGAACATGTAAAAACTTGACATGGAAGATTCTAATGCATTAATTAGTGAGGCATAAAGAGCGTAGAGTCATGATGTTGGTGAACTCTGGCACAAGCGATTAGGCCATTTGCATCATGGCACCTTAAAAATTATGCAACAAATAACCACTGGCCTCCCTAAAGGATCACTTGAGTAACAAGATGTCTGTAAGGGTTGTACCTTGGGGAAGTATGTAAAATACACATTCAATGATCGATATAAAAGTGCAAATGCATTCTAGGAGGGAGTCCACTCTAATGTTTATGGACCCTTCTCGATAGCCTCAACTATTAGACATAAATAATTTTCTATTTTTATTGATGGTTTCTTAAGAAAGTGATAGATATTCTTCATGTGGAAGAAGGATGATACATTCTCAAAATTTGTAGAATTCAAGGCACTAGTTGAGAAAGAGACTGATAAGAAGGTGAAGGCTCTCACGAGAGGAGATCAAGGTGAGTATGTTTCAAATGACTTCAAGGATTTTTATGCCAAAGAAGGAATTCTAAGAGAACTAATAGCTCCCCAAACCCACAACAAAATGGGGTAGCTGAAAGAAATAACCAAAGCATTGTGGGATTTGCAAGAGCTATGCTACATGACCAAGGCTTATCACTGCATTTACGGACAGAGGAATGTAACACAAAAATCAACTTGCAGAGCCAAATTCCTCATCATATTCTTGGTATGATTACACTGAAGGAGGAATTTTCAGGGAGAAATACAGATGTGTCTTATTTCATAATTTTTGGAGCCTCTGTTTAGTGCCATGCCTCCAAATATTCGAGGAAGAAAATTAAGTCGAAAATAGGGTTGGGATTTTTTATGGGTTACACCGAAACTCCACACAATCACAATTATTGGGTGTACTTACCTTCCCTCATAATGAAAAATTTTCTAAGGGATGTAAAGTTTAATGAGGAGAAAGAAATGAAATGATCTCTTGAGAGGGAGCTTCAAATCCCACAAGAAGAGGAGCTTTTAGCTCCAAAGGAGGAAACTAAAGAGGGGCCTCAGGAAGTTTTGGACCACCCACAAAATGGAGGAGCAAGGAGGAGGAATAGCGTAGACATCCACTCAAGCAGAAACATCTAGAGAAGGTAGGAAAAGAACTAGGGAATCTTATAGATTGGTGCAATAGGTCGTTGCAAGATCTGAGGGAGAATGTGGGAGCTCCTTAAAAACATTTCATGCAAATGAGGTAACCTGATAAGTACACTGGCTACATGGCTCTAATGACTGAAAGTGCAGAGGATAAGCCATATTATTTTGAGGAAGTAGTTGAGAAACTAGTTTGGTTTTATGTAATGGTGGAAGAATACAAATCCATCATGAAGAACAGTGTTTGGGAAGTGGTCCCAAGACCGAAAGATAAATCAATTATGGGTTCGATATGGATCTTCAATTTTTATCATGTAATCGGAAAAATCATAGAGAAGTATAAGGCCATATTTGTGGCCAAATTATTCTCTCAAGTTGATGGGATCAACTATGAGGAAACCTTTGCTCGCATAACAAGGTATTCATCCATTATATAAATTCTTGAACTAGCTATGTAGATGGGGTGGAAGATGCACCAGATGTATGTAAAAGCAACATTTCTCAATGGGGTTATTGAGGAGGATGTGTACATAGAGAAAAAAAAATGTTTTGAGACATCTGATTAGGAGTATCATATGTACAGACTCAGGCAAGAATTATGTGTCTCAAATAGGCACCCCGAGCTTGGTACACTCAGATTTATAGTTATCTCACTGGATTGGGCTTCACGAAAAATGAAGCAGATGTGAACCTCTATCATATTTTGGTAGAAGGTAAATTTCTTATCATTGTTTTATATGTTGATGATTTAATATTGATAGGTGATTAGAAACTGATTAGATCGTGCAAGCAGGACCTTGCAAGGGAATTTGAGATGAAAGACATGGGTCTCATGCACTACTTCCTTGGGATGGAAGTATGGCAAGGTGATGGGGAATTTTTTGTGTTTCAAGGTTATTATGCCACTGAGATACTATAGAGATTTCACATGGATATTTGTAAGCCCATGGAGACACCTCTAGCAACCAACCGGAGGAAGGACAATGCCACTTCAGGTGAAGAGGTTGATGCTACCATTTATGAGCAACCAATGGGTTCACTGTTTATCTTATGAACACATGACTAGATATGTGCTACGTAGTCAACTAGATGATCCAAGCTATGGTTAGGCAGACCAAATTGTATTGGAAGAAAACTAAGCATGTTTTATAGTACCTCATAGGCACTACCAAGCGTGGATCATTTTACAGAAGAATAGAGGGAGTGAAATATGTGGATTCACAGATACATATTGGGTAGGGAGTCCATACGACTGAAAGAGTACATTAGGTGGAGTTTTTAGTGTTAAGTCCTCAATAATTTCCTGCTAAAACAAGAAGCAGAATTTTGTGGTGCTCAGCTCAGTAGAAGTTGAATACATGGATGAAATTCAAGCAACATAAGAGGCGATCTGGATGAGAAAGATAATTGTGGGACTGTTTGGTGAGGATATGGGTACAACTATTATATATAGTGATAATTGGAGTTTCATTAAGCTCTCTAATAATATTTTATTTCATGATTGATCTAAGCATATAGATATTCGATATCATCATTTATGGGACTGTGTAGATGAGGATAATGTTGCTACAATACATTTGGACAAAGGAGCAAGATGTTGCCATCTTGGAAAAATATTCTTCCAGAGAGAAGTTCAAATTCCAAAATTCAGGATAGGCGTAATTGATAATCCCTTTCTTACTAAGAGGGAGTGTTGAATAAATGTTGAAAGAAAAGTCCAATTTGACTTTGCCTTGGTCAAATTGAGAAAATTAAAAATTTCCACACTAGCAGAAAACTTGGAGGCTATTAAGTAAGTTGACATGGCTCTTGTCACTTATTTATCTCAATAAATTTGAGTTAGAGGGCTTGGAGTTTAGTTATGCATGTGTGATTGCTAATTTATAGTAATCTAGTTCAGTTGTTTCAAGTTGTACTTAATGAAACTAGTTCTAATAGTCAATAGAACTCGTTGGAGGTCATTTGTGGAGTAGGACAAAAATATAACTTAGAGATAATCCAGTTAACTTATAAATCACCAAAAGTAACTCACGCATGCAAGGAATTCATATTGCTCAGTTGTGCTGGAGTTTATAAGGTAGTGTAACATCAATTTTAGACTAGTTTTGAGTGTACATGTGTTTCATGCAATCAGTGATCAATCCTTGGGAATTAAAAAATGAATTTGGAGGAAATTGCTAAAGAATAGGGTCCAATTTCCTCAAGTTTTCTGCAAGGAAATAGGAGCTCAGGTGGGGGAATAAATTGACTAAGTATAGGTTAGAGCTTCTCATTGAGCAGAGAGAACAATTATTCTTTTGCAGACTAAGCTCAAAGTGAGAAAGAAATTATAATAGATTCCTTATTCCTATGATTAATGCAAGCACACTTCCCTAGATGCGGGTGACATTGTAATATTCCCAAATTTCCACATCATATTTGGAATATTAGAGTTGTTGATTTTCTTAATGAATTAAGTAAATAAAAGGGTGGAGGGACCCACAATCCTCAATATGAATAAATATCCACTTTTTGTGTGTGAATGTGGATTAACTAAGCCTAGATCTACATAATGAGGTAGTTGAGAAACTACTAATGTTAATGAAATTGGAGAACCTATCTCATTAATGAGATAGATCATGGAGGTTGACACAATCAACTAAGATCTTGAAGAGATCCAACAGAAGGTTGATTTAGTCAACTGAGATATTGAAGATTCCAAACAGAAGATCATGGGACATTCATGATAAAGTGATGGAGGATGTTGTGCAAACGAAGCACACTTGATGGAGATGTTGTACATTGCACCTAGACATGATGGTTGATTTGGTCAAATAGCGCAGAAAAACTTCGAGGATCTTGTCCACATACACTACGCAGTATAGATGAGATCCAAGGCTTGGGAAGGATCAAACATTATATAAAGAAGATGAAGCCAAGGATGGAGGATGCTGGATATTCTTGATGTAAGGATGTTTTCAGATCTAGAATTGTCATGTGAAATTCCATTGCTTTCTCGGGTTGTTTAGCAGAGATTGCAAGTGTTGTTTAGCACAGGGTGTTCGTGGTCGGGAATCCCACATCTTTCTTAGAGTATATCTAGAAATAGTATTGTACTTAATTCTACATCAGGCATTGGTGCCACATCTCTTTTCCTACTTTCTGCAAAACAATCATATTCAGAAATTCCAGATTTCTGAAGATCAGTTTGGAAGGTGGAAGTTTTCTTGATAACTTCAGCTGAAGAACCGGTGAGGGTTTATTCCTATCACCTTACGCTTATAGATTAGCTTCCCAGAGCTTCATTTCAGATCTGGCATCCTAGCAGCAGTATTTCCTTCAGGAATTACGCTGTCCATTTTGCAGATCCAAAAGGAGGAAGGAAGTTACTAGCATTTTAGCTAGTAATCCTGTGAGGGATCATCCCCTCACATTGCCATCAGTCTTACCATTAGCCTGGAGTTTATTGTAGAATTTTTTAGTAGGAAGAAGGCCTCTCTTTCCATCACAGCAAAATTTCTATTAGCAGTTGTGTTGTAGCAGCTGCAATCATTATTGGAGGATTGAGAAGCTAGATCTAGAGCTTCTGACTTGTAGATCTGAAGAAGGGATCAACCCTTCAAGCTTAGGTCTGATCTTGCAACATATTTTAGCCATCTATTTGACAGATCTAGCTTTAGATCTATATTTCCTAGCAGATCAAGGATCAAATCCTAGGGAGGTGATTTTTCCAAAGTTGTAGATCTAGAAAATCCTTTCTGGGTTATCTTGGGAATCCATCACATTGGCCAGATCTTGAATATTGGCATAATTTGAGCTCCAGATTTGAGTAGATCTGAATTTTCCTTTTCAGCCTGCAGCTATATGTTCATATTCTGCTGAAGGGACAGTGCAATATCTGCTTCAGTGCCTCTCCAGTTATGTTGTACATGTTGTAGCATGTTTTCTGGGTGATTCTAGACCAACTTTTTGGCTATATCTACTCATATTATTGTACATTGTGTAACTGAATCATCTCCATATAATAAAATGGCTCAGCTTCTTTATAAATTCTGATGTTGTCTTAAGATTAATTTTTTATATTGCTGTATTCAATATATTGTGTTTAAGTATTATGAAATTCTCCCTTTTGGGGATATTACAGACATGCTTGACACGAGTGAACAAGAATTCCAAACTCACGTGGACTGGGAAATCTTGCAAATCCCCACCTGCAGTGGATCCAATTACCATTAACTCCTCGCACGCTCCTCGTAGAAACAAAGATCACGTAGATCGGACAAGCCTTGTGTCACCTGAATCTGATCATCACCCTGCCCTTACCACAATTAATGTCCATGATGCATAATCTGCAATGAAACCACGAATACCCCTCTGCGCCTGCTCATTTGCTTGAGCTCTACACGCAGTACCATGTGAAGACCATTAATTGCCTCTCTAAAAAACCTCATCCTCAATCCTATATATTTTTCCAATCTCTGCTCCTTCCCTCCCTCGTCTTCTCTTCACTGAATTTAGCTCTCCTCTTTCTGATATGGATGCTCGCTGATTACAATAAGTTACGAAGCCTTAGAATTGGAGTGGAGCTGCCTAGTCCCCCTCTGCCTGTTGCATTTCATCCTGCTCACCTGTGCCCAAACCTCTGCAGATTCTCCTGCCCCTGTGTTTCCCCCGCCACCCATCCCGAGTGCACAATGGCACCTAGGATGCGCCAACACACTATTCGTGGTGGCTAGAGTAGGGCTCTTCCGGGTCGTTATCACCGCAACAAGGATAACCACCTTGAATGGATTGAAGGCTCATAATCAAGATCCCCAGTCAACCTTCATTCTACTCTTGAGAAGTGAGAAGAAACCTCCAGGTACCCTGCGCAAAGGGGAAGTCGAGGTGCAAGGAGGTCCACCCCCTCTCCCAGAGCTCCCTCTTCGCAGCGTATTTGGGCACCCCCGAACAGTCCTGCGTAGGCAGATGAGTGTTACATCATTTTTTGGTCATCTAACCTGTTACTATTAGATGGACCTAAGCACACCATGTAAGACCAATTTTACACTAAGTAAAATTTCTTTCACTATGAAAAATAACTTAGTAAACCACATTTATTAGGTTGTTTATGGTATAAATAGGAAACCGCATGAGGAAATATTGAATAAATCCACATTTGTTTGATTTTCCTCAAGGAATAATTAGTTAAAAAAAATTTTAATTAATATTCCTGGTCATATTTAACCCAAAACAGGAAAATTAATTAGATAAATCATTATTTATCTTATTATTTTCTAGGAATAATTATTTAAACCTTATTTAAATAATATTCCTTGTTAAATTTGACTAAATCATTTATAAATAATTAAATAAATCATTATTTGTTTGATTGTTACTCAACCATATCCTTAAAATAATAAATAAATAATTTGTTTATTTATTATTTACAAAAAAGGGATTTTCCTAAAGTCTAATTCTTTTTCCCTCCAACAAATATAATAAAATATTCCATCAAAGTTGGATCTAGAATCGGTTAATAATATTTCAATTATGCACCAATATCTAGGCTAACTCAATATTTTGTTATAAATAGAAGGGTTTTTCCATTCATTCACTACCTTTTTTTGCCTAAAGATCACTCTAGATCTATAATTTTGGTCTGACTTTGATCCACCATCATTTTCATATTTTGCTACCATTTTTCTTCTGAGCTTCCTTGGAGTTCCATTTTTGTCTAGGTTTTCTACACCATCAAGAGAGAGGGATTTTAGATCTGAAGCGCTGAGGACTTACAAGAACCCATCCCATTGAGGAGGACTGGTAACATCCTTCTATGTTGTCCTCCCAGGTGTCATAAATTTCTTTAAAAAAATCTTGTATTGTCTATTGGATGCATGGAGAAACTCTTGCTTTTATTTACTGCTTAATGTCTTTTAATGCATAGATCTAGATTTTTGCAAAATTTATCTTGGTCAACTAATTGCAGATATAAATATATTGGCAACCATATTTGATGTTAGGGCAATTTGTTATGCACGGCTAAAGTGAGTCTTTTTCGTATGCCTGGGATTAAGATTCATACTAACAATGAGCATACAGAAATTTGGATTATGGATTCCGATGGAATTTGGACGAAATGTTTCGAAGGAGTAGATCTAGACTCCCCCATCCTCTGTGCTCCTAAAAATCTCCCCAAGCATACTGCTGCTGAAGTGGAAGCTGCTATGGAAGAGGCTATCGCATAGGCCCCTGCCTAGCCCATCTACGAGGAGACTCCCCACTATAGTGATGATGAGGATGAATAATGTATGCGCATCTGTTCAGTCTTATTTTGTTTTTTGTCATCTGTGCCTGCTAGGCTTTACTGTTATGTTTTACTCTTTTGATCCTAGATGTATCAGTGCTACTGTGCACAATGTAATGCTTATTTTCAAGTTTTTTCTGGGCCAACCCCCTCCCCCACGGCAACCCATAAACAATGTAACAAAGGCAGGGATTGGTTAAGAGATGCTTACCAACCCTACCTATAAAATATGTACTTTTATGTTTTAGAAATTAATAGATTAGCACAACTTACCAAAAAAGAATGCAAGCAAACTTAAGGATTTTTTACCAGTTTGTTTCCACTAGATAAATTTGTATACTTGTGTATGTATACAAATTAGAAGTAGATTAGAATTGTGTCTCTTGATTTAGATTAAATTTCTTGAGTAGTTTCAATTTCTATAAAATTTCTATAAGGAGGTTGTGACAGAGTGTTGGGTTCATCTGCAATTGGTTCAATGGGATCCTCGTCCTCCAACTCGACTTCCATTTCACGAGGCAGTTGTTATTCCTCATCTTCTGTGTGGCTTCTTCCTCTTGTTTGTTCTTCATTTCTTCTTCCCGTGGCTGCTTCTATTATTCCTCTTCTTTTGAACTTTTCCTTTCTTCCTCTGTTTTTCTCTTCTTCAACAAGTCATCTTGCTTCTTCTTCTCTTATTCTTATTTTTGTAAGAGCTTCTCCTCTTGTTTGCATTCTTATTATAACCACTTCTATGCTTATAACATTCCCTTCTCTTCCTCGCTTTGTTTCCTTTGTTCCTCTATATAAATTTCACCTTTTCACATTGGATCAAACTTGAACTTTATATTTATTTCTACCACCTGATCATGCTTTAATCTCTTTGTGGTTGATACAATGTAACTTGGGAAGTTACTTCATATTGAATTTCATTGGAGAAATCCATCCACCATCCTTAGGGTAGCACAAATGGATCCTCATGGGCACTGAATATTTCACTAAATGGATTGAAGCCATACCCTCAAGACAAGCAATAGAGTCTTTCACCAGTACATATGGTCAAAATTTCGACACTTTAGTTCTGACACTTTTGATGTATTGTCGGAAATTTCTCCAATTTTTCTCATTTTTTTTAATCCCGCCAACAAGCGTCACTCTAGCGATGTTTTTGGAGTATCATCGGAACAACGAAATTTAGGAAAATCATAGAAATACAGACGTTACATGAAAAACAATCAAAATATCGACATTATAGGACAAACCGTCGATATTGTGACATTTAGGAGACCTCCGTCGGTCTTGCGACGTTTAGGAGACCTCCATCGGTATTGCGACGTTTAGGGAAAAACCATCGGAATACCAATATTTAGGAGTCATACGCCAGTCTTGCGACGCTTAAGAATTCCTTCAGTATTGCGACGTTGAGGGCACAAATGTCGGTCTTATGACATTTAGGGAAAACACTTGGAAATTTAATTTGGTGGCTACTCTATCTTAATCGACCTATTCAAATTTTTTTTCCTGCTCCACTTGTTCGCTCAGTTCTACTATTCAAGGATCAGAAAATGTTTCTCCAGAGGCTTTTAAGGATATGGAAGCCAAATATGTTTCATTTGTGAGGCAAGACATGTATGGTACAATGGGAAAGGGTCCGCCACCTTTGAAGGAGAAGGATATTCTACTAATTGCATTGATCACCCTGCTTCCCATCAGATTGGTATTGGGGTTCATAATTCTGCTCACATATTATATCATTTGTAAAATCTGTACCGTATTCTCTGCTCCCAATAGGGAAGATGATCAGGAGGATTATGTTCACATGTTGGGAATTAGGAGGGCTATTATAGTTGCGTCTGGGTGTTTTCTTTCCAGGGCTCTACTTTTTACCTTGGGTTTTTATTGGATTACGGAGACCAACAGAATACCCGATCCTACCCTTCATTCCCAAGATGGCCTCTGTGTGAAGCAGGTGCGAGAGAATGAAGGTGACGCTTTGGATAGTTCATATCAACCGAGGGAAATTGTTTCAAACCACATTTCCTATTTGGATATTTTATATCACATGGCAGCTTCTTTATCCTAGTTTTGTTGCAAAGTGGCTAGAATTCCCCTTGTGGGTCTTATGAGAAAGTGCTTAGGCTGGGTGTATGTTCAACGAGAATCAAAATCTTCTGACTTCAAAGGCGTTTATGGTGTAGTGACTGAAAGGCTTCAAGCAACTCATCATAGTAATATTGCTCCAATGATAATGCTTTTTCCAGAAGGAACAACTACAAATAGACTTCCTTCTTCCATTTAAGACTGGGGCATTTTTAGCTAGGACTCCAGCGCTTCCGGTGATCTTAATATACCCATATCAATGCTTTAGTCCAACATGGTATACTATATCTGGAGTGCGGCATGTAGTCTTTCTACTGTGCCAGTTTGTAAATTATTTGGAAGTAACTCGGTTGCGAATGTATTGTCCATCAGAGAAAGAAAAGAATGATTCTAAATTGTATGCTAACAATGTCCATAAGTTGATGGCACTTGAGGGTAACCTTACAATTTTAGACATTAGACTACCTGAAAAACATATTTATCATGCTGCTCTGCACGGTCTCTTTCAAGATAATAAATATGCGGTTGAAGGTTAATTTCTTCCTTTTTATGTGGCTTCAGATTGACTTCGATAAGAAAGAGAATGGCTGATCTTTGATCTGCTGGAATTTGATACAGAAATCATAATCATTGTGTAGAACAGTGCAGATGTGTCTAATTTTTTCATACATTTCTGTTGTATTAGATCTTGGAACGATATATTTTTTCCTCGTTTCACAACATACATGGTCAGAAGACTTTGCAACATTATTTAATTTTTATACTGGAGTTGGTCATGTGAAAATACTCTAGGAAGTCTAAAAATACTCCAAGAAATTGGTAATATTGATATGTGTCTGGTAATATTTAGTGGGGAACTCTAAAAAAATAGACCAAGTTTCCACTAGGTTCATGGCCTTTCTCCTCTCATTCAACTATAATCATACCATTAACGTTAGAGTTATTTATTAGCACAGTTATTAGATTGTGGGTTTCCATCCAACTTACTGGAATTGCACACATGAATTTTGTTCATGGAGATCTAGTTTAAAATTCCCTCGTTTATCATTGGTGTGAGCACACACCAGTTTGTGGGTCCTCGATGGTTTCTGCTATTACCGGGCCTCTGTATTCATGGCAACATTTGACATTCCTCCTTCTGATGCTGATTAATTCACACATACCCAAAACTTCTATTGCAATAATTCATGAGAGCAAGAGGGTTTCAGATCTATGGATTTCTTGGCCTCATGATTATATTTCAATCCTGCTAACAAAGACTCATGCCACATTCCCTATGCCATTAGAGAGGAGGCATTCCTTGTGAAGATCGACAAAATGCAGAGAACAAATATTCCAGAGATTGGTTTATAGGTAAGGTATTTGCAATGCATTTGTTGATATCTATGTGTTTTCACGTTAAGTCAGTTATTTATAAGAAGTAATATGGAATTGGTTAAGTAGTATACTGCTTTTTGAGTTTTTTTTTTCGGATTCATCAACTGGAATTTTTTTGAACTGCTATGAAAAATATTTCTATACGATGGATCCGAAAGAAGAAGCTCAAATCATTTCAAATCACAGAAGGCTCAATTTTGAAATTCTTTAAATGATGTGAATGCAAATTCTCACAGGTCCAAATGGGGCAAATGTGGGCTGGTTTATTTTTATGGTGTTCTTTTCTGCCTGTCTTGTTCAATTCCCCTTCTAATTTTTGCGACTCAATGATGAGGAAGATAAGACCTCCTGATAATGGATTCCAGGCTTCAACATAAACTAGTGTGCTTATTTTGGATGGTTTTGATTCTAGTCTTGCTAAGTTTCCTAGTGAAGATGAGGATAACGCAAACTTCTTAGAGCTTACTATGAGTCTTCCATGGTAGTTATTGAAAAAAATTCTGTTAAATTTAATAAACTAACAATTGTATGCAAAGATCAAGAAAATATCTTGAATATTTATGATGAAAAGGAAAAGAACCTCAAGGAAGAGATTGTCAATTTGATGACCCAATTGGAAAAATATAAAATAATTCAAGACATTATGAGAATTTAGAAAAAATAACAAGCAGGTCATGTTATTCAACTTGAAGGTGAATTTGTCACAGTGAGAAAGCAATTGGAAGAAAAACACAAGCAGTTGAAGCAAGTGAAGAGCATCATAGCCTTGGATAGTTTGCTTGAAAACAAAATATCTAATTGGATAGATCTGGTCTTGGTTTTCAAAATGGAGAATCCATATTGCATGCAGGTAAGCCATGTGGAGTGTTATACATGTCACAAATTTGGCCATACGACAAGATACTACATGCTCCCTAGTTCTTCAAGGAAAATCCAACAAGAGTAGCGGATTTAAAAAAGACCTAACATAAAACTAGAGAAAGAAGAAAATAAGCATCCAAAGACCATGTGGATGAAGAGAGATAAGAAACCCATGAAGTAAATAGATTAGTCCCATTTATAGTTCTTGGTTACCTCATGCATATTCATAGAGGACTGTAAAATTTCAAGAGAGGTGCATGGTCTCAGGGGAAGCATATCGTAGCATCATTGGTTGGTGGAGATGAGTAGTAGCAGCATGGTATTCTCATGAGCCTCATTGCATATTCAGGTCTGCAATATCCTCTTGCCTATTATAGGTATAGTGATCTCGAGGGTAGCTATGCATGGTATAGAGTTTCATGTCTTGTTTGTAATTTTCACTTTTTTCGCTCATGTATTTGTAGCTGCCCCATATATATTTTCATGGGTAGAAAAAATCCATTTTTTTAGTCATATATATGCTCTTGGTATTCACTGACAATTGGTTGAAGAGTTCATGTACATCCATGCATAAATTAATATCATTGATTCAACCATGCATAAAGGAGTTTCATTGATGTAGAAGCCATGTAGAGCACTTGTATGTACATTTGAGCAGCCATTTATATTCATTCCCATTTGGATTGGCTTAGTAGATCTTGTAAAAACCATGTATCTTATTGCATATCATTGTTTATTGAGGAGTTATGGTGGATGTCATGTACTTCAACCATATTTATGTATTTGTCATTATTGGCGTGATAACTAAGTAGTATTTTTTTATGGCATGTAGTAGAGTGATTTTGTTGCTTCAACCATGTATGCACTCATGTGTGCAAAGATCAACATTGTAATCATTGTTGTTGTTATCATTAGTTGAGTGATTCATGTCTCGGAGAGTGTGATGAGCCTTGGTCATGCATTGCAAAGAGTTTTGAACATGATGTAACAACCACATGTTTTACACTGTGAATCATCATTTTCAACCATGTACTCTCATATGAGGCCTTGTAATATGTTGGTTCATCATTTGGTTGTTAACATATTAGTCCAAGATTCAAGAGAGAGAGTCATGGGTCATGTAAAGTATGTTTTGATGTGAATTTTTCTTGAGAGATGATAGTTGTTACAACCACATTTGGGCTTATTGATGTCATGTGTTTTTAGATATGTATGGGATTTTGGTGTTATTGTAACCATGTACTATCATGTATTTCTTATGGGTCATTGTTTAAGTCATGTGAGTGATGATCATGCATGAGAGAGAATTCATGTTAATTTCAATGATATCTTGGTTGTTTGGAGACATTGTACATCCATGTTAGATTATTTATATTGCCATTTATCAGGCCTATAAAGCCTTAAATCTTCATTTCATATATTTTGGTCCATGTGGAGTAGCCTTTATATGTGACAAGGAGGCATAAAAAATAGTAGTGCTAGCATGTACAATAATATGAAGAGAATTTTTACAACTCTATTATATGTTCAAGGTGCAGCTCTTTTGCATTCAACACCTTTTCAACCATCTTTCTGCCAATTACACCTGACACTAAAATGATATTACCAATACTATGTGATTTTATAGATTGTACACTGGACCAATCATTGTTCTGGCTGTCATTTGAAATTCTTCCTCTTGTGACACTTGGAGATCATGAATGTCTTCTTGGCCTGCTACCTACAATGGGTGCCTCATTAACAGATCGTGCAACACTTGGAGCTCCAAGTCTACCTCTCATAGCTGAAGGAGGTCGCTCTGGCATAGTAGTCCTTAAATTTGGAGGTGCATCAAGTGAAAAATTGAAAGCTCGTAAGTTATACTTCCCAATCCTTTTCCATATTAGCCTAGGTCCATCCACCAACAACGATGCAGATTTTAGGGGACTTATAATAGGCATGTAAGTGGTGTTATCAAAAGGAGTAAACTCTAAAGATACATGTTTTTTTGGAGACTCCTCATTGGTCATAGACATTCAGTAGGAAAGGAGATCGAAAGAAATCAAAAATTCATATTTTGGTGATAGAATCCATGAATTCCTCCTTTTAGTCAAAAGTTTTCAAGTTATCACATCAAGAGGAGGATAAATAAAAAGGCTGCTAAACTTAAAAATTTGGAATCCTCATTGGAAAAAAGGAACTACTTATTGAAAGAATACCTGCCCTAACTTTAAAATGCAAATAAAATGGAATGAATACCTTCCTGTAGACAATATTAAAGGCTATTGAAGCAAATAACTCTACTTGTATGCAAAGCATTGAATTTTAAATCTCTTTTTTCACGTTCACTTCCCATATTCAATACTACACTATTGAAAACTGAGGCCTAAGTAAATATCAAAAATTCAATTCTTACAAGAGAACACCTATAGGCTTTTTATATCTATGTATATTGCCCTTTTTGAAGCATAAAGTCATGGAATGAAAAGTTGATACGTAAAGGAAAAAGAGACCTTGCAAAGCCAAATGTCAATGCATTTTCAAGGGAACTAAGAAAACATAAAACAACTTGTGTAGAAAAATTAAGGATACGTAGACATTGACAGTAACGAAAAATTATATTTCTTTGAGGGAAAAGTTGGTAGGGTCCAAGTATCTTGGAGAATTTCCATGGACATTCTACCTTGGTTCTAAATCCATTTCTAGAAAACCTTATAGAAAACACCAGAATAAATACTAAGGATCTCAAATCAACAGTGAAGCCTACATAAGTGTTTACAATCAAAATAAAAAAAAGGCAAAACTCATGAAAAATTGTATTGTGAATAACAATTTTAATACACTACCAATAACACTATCAAAATTTCAAATGATAGCCAGAACAGTGACCGGTCCAGTGTACAATCTAGAAAATCACATAGTATTGGTAATAACATTTCAGTGTGAGGTGTAATTGGCAGTAAGATGGTTGAAAAGTTGTTGAATGCAAAAGAGCCACCCCAAAACAACAGGAAGATCAATTATCTGTGAGGTCTATCTCATCTACAACACAAGCTAAATGGCTAGTGAAGCCAATATTATCTCTAGACAGCACAGGCTTTGGAAGGACACTCTCAAAACAATATTTGGATATGGCTTTAAGACACATGGTACTATATTATGCTTGTGTGTTTCTAACTTGGAATTAGAGCTTAATTGAAGACTTGTGTCTAGGATTTTGTTTGTATGACAAATATCAGGATTTAATATTATTTGAAAAATTTGACTGCCCATTGATGATAAATATTTGGATATGGATTTAAGAAACATGGTACAATGTTATGCTTTGGAATTTGAGCTTATTTGAAGATTTGTATTTAGGGTTATGTTTGTATGAAAAATCTCATATTTTAGCATTATTTGCAAAATTTCACTGCCCATTGATGATGGCAATGTGCATTGCTTGAGAGCCTTAGTTGTATGGAAAGATATTGTAGAGCCTTAGTCGTATGTATAAGATATTGTAGAGTTGTGAAAGCCTAGTTCATAAATGGTTTTTCCTTAAATGAAGAATGCTAACTCATCGATTATTTTGCATGCAATGTCTATTGTTTTCTTGGGTTACCCATGAATTATTTTATAGCCCTAGCTACCCTAAAGGAAGCCAAGATGAGCCTTATGAGTATGTCTTTAAATGGTTCTCTAATCTATCTAAGTTTTATCTACACCCAGTTAAAGGTATCTCTAACATGACTCTTGTTTGGCTTATGTAGATTTCTTACATGAACAGTCATTAAGTTGCGCATTAGAAGTGTACAGAGATACTTAGCAGAAGATATATTTGAGGGTGTTCTTCTGAGCGTCTCATTGTTTGAACTTTTTTCATTAAATATTGAAGCATATAATGACTGCAGAAGTATGATTGGAAAATTTTACTTAATTTTTCTCAACAATAGCAGGAACCTACAACTTTTGACAAACAAAGCAGGGGTGAAAATTCAGTGAATACAAAGGCTGCCAAGGTGACAACGACTACAAAGAAGGCCAAGGTGATTTTCATTTCCAAGTAAATCCAGTAAACATTGGGTTGGATATACATTACATTCAAATTCCTTCAATTGTATTTGGGGATTCATATGGAGATGATATGGGTCAGCTAATTACAAAATATATATTCATCCCAAAGTACACATTGTTTTCTATGTTTTGATTCATTAGTAGTTGAATTAGTATTGGTATTTAATAGAAGACATTATGAGATTTACCTGAAGTAACCTTCAGTGCAAACCTGTCAAAATTTTTCGGATATCACTTCTTGTAGGCTATTAAAAGTTGAAACTAAGGGTCATCCAGTGAGATGTGAGAAATAAAAACATGGCATAGAAATGATACTATTACATTTTTTTTTTCTATTTTCCCTATTGCATAGTTTCGATAAACTAGATATAAACAACTGTCATGGTTTCTCCAGAACAACGTGCATGTTTGAAGAGACTAAAATTTCCTCGTTATATACAATTCGAAAACTAACGAGATGTCACTGCTCGTTTTAGATGCTTGAAGGACTTTTGATAATTGACGAAAGCCATGAACCAGAACTCGTGATCATCAACAGTCTGTATTTGAATATACTTCTCTGTGGAATTCTTAATGTTTTCGCATAGGTTAACGGATCTAAATCTTCCAAGAGGTATAACCACCTATAATATCAAACCCAATACCATATCAAACTAACATTAGAAAAACCCAAATCATAAAAGCAATAATAAAAAAACAATCAACTTCACAAAAATTAATCTAACATTAATTTAATAATATAGCTTACCCTGTAATAGCTGGAGATAGTCTCTCCTTTAGAAGATGTGAAGGAGAGTGGATGATCACTGCAGAAGGCTACCTTTTCTGTTGATATGAAAAGTAGCCCTGCCACTGGGAAAATGTTGGTTTACAAGTAACACGGTGAAGTTTTCAAGAGCTTCACTTTAGCACCAACATTAAAGCTTGACTTGAACAATTTTTGAACTCCACCTTCTGTTACTATTTTTGTGCCGAAGCTCAGTTTTCCGCATACTGTCTCAGACATGCTTTCCCTAAGCTTCACTGAACACAATATATACAATGATAAAAAACTATAACCACATGCATTCCAAGAGGAAAATTATTCACCCACTTTTCATATAAGGAAATCCCAGTTTCACTCCTATTGAAAGGTTATGCAGACAAAAGAGTTTATAGACTTACTGTGAGCCCAAAAATGCTCAAATAACCCATCAGCATTTATTTTGCATCTATTCAAGCTCTCTATGAATGAATCTACCTTAGGTGCTCACAATGAAAACAATAACCCAATGTAGATTATCATCTCAACACCATCCATACCAGTAGAGCTAACACTTATAATTATAACTTCAAAGCAAAATAAAAAATAATAATTGTTGGAAAAAATGTTAGTACATATAAGTAACATGTATATTTATCGCAGAGAAATGTTGGGAATGTGAGCATCTTCGGGACATCTTTGAAGGAAGGAAAAAATGGGGTTTTACACCTTCCAAAGGGAGTTGAAGGAGGGGTGTGATCACCTTCCAAAACATAGGGGCTTGCCTCCATTGATGGATCATCAATCCCCACAAGATTCTTGATGTGGGTATCTGTGCTATTTTCTCTCTGCAAATTAATAGTAAGATCACAGGCTCCCCAAGTTCTTGGTGGATCCTCCTTATTCTCAGAATGGCTGGATATTTCTCCTGGATCTCCCATGATACATGTCGATCCTAAAACATTGTTGTCTATTAGAATTCCCATTACATGACCACCCATATCAGAAATATTACCTGTTTTATCATCTTTCTCCAATATAACCACTGAAGTAGCATCATTGTCATTGTTGAACCTGCAAGAATGCTCAGAGGTCTGCTCAGCCTCCTCATGAAATCCAATTTCTTGAAAGATATATACGGTTCTATCTGAAATGTAGGAGAACCAATGAAACCAGAGTGGGAGCACTTTTTTGGATGACCGCTAGATTTATGAAACCAGAGTAGCAATCCCTGGTTTTTCACTTGATGCACCTCCAAATTCAAGGACTACTATGCCAGAGCGACCTCCTTCAGCTACGAGAGGTAGACTTGGAGCTCCAAGTGATGCACAATCTGTTAATGAGGCACCCATTACAAGTAGCAGGCCAAGAAGACATTCATGCTCTCCAAGTGTCACAAGAGAAATAATTTCAAATGACAACCAAAACAGTAACCGGTCCAGTGTACAATCTAGAAAATCACATAGTATTGGTAATAACATTTCAGTGTCAAGTGTAATTGGCAAAAAGATGGTTGAAAATGTGTTGAATGCGAAAGAGCTGCTCCAAAACAATAGGAAGATCAATTATCTGTGAGGTCTATCTCATCTACAACAGAAGCTAAACAGCCAGTGAAGCCAGTATTATATCCAGATAGCACAGGTTTTGGAAGGACGCTCTCAAAAAAATATTTGGATATGGCTTTAAGACACATGGTACTATGTTATTCTTGTGTATTTCTAACTTGGAATTAGAGCTTAATTGGATATTTTTTTCGAGGCTTTTCTTTGTATGAAAATTTTTAGGATTTATTATTATTTGAAAAATTTGACTACCCATTGATGATAAATATTTGGATATGGCTTTAGGACACATGGTATAATGTTATTCTTTGGAATTTGAGCTTATTTGAATATTTGTATCTAGGGTTCTGTTTGTATGAAAAATCTCATATTGTAGCACTATTTGTAAAATTTGAGTGCCCATTGATGATGGCAATGTGCATTGCTTGAGAGCCTTTGTTGTATGGAGAGATATTGTAGAGCCTTAGTTGTATGTATAAGATATTGTAGAGTTGTGAAAGCCTAGTTCATATATGATTTTTCCTTAAATGAAGAATGATAACTCTTCGATTATTTTGCATGCAGTGTCTACTATTTTCTTGGGTTACCCATGAATTATTTTATAGCCCTGGCTACCCTAGAGGAAGCTAAGATGAGCCTTCTGATTATGTCTTTAAATGGTTCTCTGATCTATCTGAGTTTTATCTACACCCAGTTGAAGGTGTCTCCAACATGACTCTTGTTTGGATTATGTAGATTTCTTACATGAATAGTCTTTAATATGCTCATTAGAAGTGTACATAGATACTTAGCAGTAGATATATTTAAGAGTGTTCTTCTAAGCGTCTCATTGTTTGAACTTTGTTCATTAAATATTGAAGCATATAATGACTGCAGAAGTATGATTGGAAAATTTGACTTAATTGTTCTCAGCAATAGCAGGAACCTGCAACTTTTGACAAACAAATTAGGGGTAAAAATTCAGTGAATACAAAGGCTGCCAAGGTGACAATGACTACAAAGAAGCCCAAGGTGATTTTCATTTCCAAGTAAATCCAGTCAACATTGGGTTGGATATACATTACATTCAAATCACTTCAACTGTATTTTTGGATTCATATGGATATGATATGGGTCAGCTAATTACAAACTATATATTCATCCCAAAGTACACACCGTTTTCTATTTTTTGATTCATTAGTATTTGAATTAGTACTGGGATTTAATAGAAGATATTATGAGATTTTCCTAAAGTAACCTCGGTATGAGATTTACCTTCTGAGTTAGACTCTTCAACTATGTGACTACATGATTTTATTTTTGGTGTGGATGTGGCCTTTAAGGGGTTCTTTAGAATAATAGTTTCCTAAATTAGTGGACACTCTCCACTAGACATTAATCTCAATGCTCAGGAGTCATTTTTCCCTCTAGGATCCAATCTATTTTTCACATTTTCATATATATTTTTTTCAAAATCAAAGTGTCTGAAAATTTTGGGATTTGTGTTTGTCAAAGGAGTTTTGCTAAGGAACTATGCACAGAACCTGCAACCTTCCTGAACCTTATTCGTTTCATATTAAATGGGAATAACATTTTCCTATGGATGTTTTATGTATACTCTTTCATTTATTTTATGATTTCTTGATGCCCACTATTGCCAAACTGTTTATTATTGATAAAAGGCATTTTATTCAATTATTCTTGTATTATTTGTGGTTTGATGTTCTTATTAAGGTTCAATTTCTTCATTTAAGTTAGATTTTTATAGATTTGGTTACCACTGCAGAAAAAAATAGGTAATATTGATTTTTTTTTGGAGCCACTAAGGTTTTGAAGCATTTGGTGTGCAATTGGTAGAAAGTCAATAACCCACAATTTCATTTGTCTCATGGGAAGAATTAAGTTAAGCCTAACACCATTTCCTGACTTGGATTTTCATTGTCTTCAGTTACAACTAAAACATAGTTTTGGAGCTGTAATGTATTGCATAAAGTAGGAAACTTGTGATGAAAATGGTTAGTAAATGTAGCTACTACTAATATGTTGATATTATTTTTATCCAATGCACTTATTTGAAAGGCCGGAAACTTACAGCTAAAAATTTGGAAATAGATTGGTAAATTTCTAATACTGCTAAATAGGAGCTACAAAATTTGTCACATTACAAACATAAAAAGGTCGTAATTTATCTGAATATTTTTAAAAAACACAAGGAAATTTACAATTTAATCAAGTACACAAATAGTAAGCTAAGAGGATCTCTTCCTTAAGCCAGCATCCAATGTATCCACAAAAGAAGTGAACTTGTGACTCTTCACAATGTAAGAATGAATATGGTGACATGCTTCCAACCATGCCATGTTATAACACACCTTCAAAACACTTAAATATTAAAGTCCTTATTGCACTAAGAGGCATTGTGAGGTGCTCTACAGCCTAGTATGGCAAGAATGTTGTAAAATGTTATGTAAGGTAATGTTATGTTATTCAGATTATTTAGAATTAAATAAAAGTGAAGTGGGTTTAAGCTATACCCTAATCGTTTGAAATTGAAAATAAACAAATGAAACACATCCTAAGATTCTTAGGCCTATTTAAGAGTTGTCAAATTGGATAGGGTTTATCATTTTAATGGAAGCTGAGAAAACATTTTGTTTAATCGCGATACAGAACAAGCTGTGAGTTTCCTCTACATTTGCTGCAAAAGCCTGTTATCTCTCTATCATGTGAAGGTAAGATCCTACCTTCAAACATTTATAATGGGAAACAAGCCTTCCTTTCATATACATGTTGGGGACTGTGAGTATCCAATAGTTTTGGTTGTTAAATCCACAATGTAAATTAGGAGAAGCATTGTCAATGGCTGTTGTGTTTATTTGGGTGTTTTTTTCTTAAAATGATTATTTAGAGTTTTTGGCTGAAGCCAAATAGAAAACGACTGAGCAATAAGAGTTTCATCTTCCTAGCAGAAAGTGGCAAGCCCAGGCCATTGAATTTTGAATTAGTTAGTTAGACCATGTCCACTTTTTCTAATAATAAAAGGAAGCTAGGTTTATTGGTAAAATATCCAGATTTATGTAGCTAAATATTTATTTTCTAAAATATTCATGCTTCCAATAACAATAAAAGTATTTAGATTTAAGGCATCTAGCAATCAGGTATAATAATAGGCAATTTGGTTTATTGGTAAAAGACATAGACATATGTAGCTAAATATCAATTGGATTAATAAAAGTATTAGGATTTAAAGGTTCCAGGGTTTAGGATATAATAATGGGAAATCCACTTTCCTACTAAAATACTTATACTTCTATAGCTAAATATTGATTGGCTTAAATATCTATGCTTCCAAGAAAAATATCATTCTAGGTTTTCGATACTATTCAGGCTTTAAATAATTTTTTTTAGAGTTTTGGGTTTGATGCAGATGATTGTTCTGTATTTGTACAGGTTTTAAAACTCAGAAAAGAGGCCAAGTTTCAATTTTCTAGGGGTTTTATTTATAAATAGTTATCTAGTGCTAGTGGGCCATCGAAAATATTTTTTGTTGTGATTACAAGTTCTTTTTTGAGGACTTGTATGGATGAAGCAGAACCTTTCCAGATTTCTATTTATTGTATTCATTTATTGTTTTGAAATAGATACTAATTTATTGTACTCGCTTTGACTATAGTTTTGCTTTTGAATAGATTTTTTGCAGTGGACAGAGAGAAATATTCACCCAAAAAGCATTCCTACTCGCACTTTGATGTCGGGGAAGGCAATGAAAGGGGTGAAAGGCGACATTCTGACTTTGAACGAGGTTCTGCAATGACTGTGTTTAGGTTACTTCAGTGTTATGAAGGAAGATTCTCTTTCTTGTTCTGTAATATTTTCGGAGCTTACTCTTTATAGATGGCATTAGAGGAATTCATTCACATTCCAAGCATAAATTTGACATTTTTTTCATGATTAATCAAACCTCCGAATATTTTCTTGAACCTCCATGCCATGATAATGGATGCTCTTCCCAATAGAAATGTATCAAAAAAAAACTAAGAGTGATTGATGCTTTTAACACCACTTAGAGATATCTCTGTTACTATGTTTAGATTTTAGCAATTTAGTAAGTGATTCCTCCATAATGATATAGAATCAGTAATACGACATTAGTTTTTTTTTATTTTAATATTTTCTTTCCATTGACATAATGACGTTTATGTCCGTTGGCATTACAACGTTAAATTTTAAAAACAAAAAAATGTTTCCGTCTGTAGTCCAACGTTTCCTTCTGTCGTTATTACAACGTTAGGTTTAAAAAAAAAATTATGTCCGTCGGTATTACGACATTACGTTTTTTTTTTTAAATATTTTCCTTTCATCAGAAGAGTGATGCTCTAAACATCGGCATTGTGACGACCCGAAAAATTTATTTCCATCGGTATTATGACGTTTTGCTTTTATTTTTTTAATATTTTCATTTTGTCGTAATAGCGACGCATTTGCTAACGTCGAAACAGCGACAATTTGGCTAACGTTGGAATAGCGACGATCTGGCTAATGTCAGAATATCGATGATATTGATAATGTTGGAATAGAAATGCTCAATACATAATGTCGAAAGAGCGAAGACCATCTGGAAACGTCAAAAAATGTGTCGCTCTTCTGACACTCTATTGAAGTGTCGGAATAGCGACTCTAAGACAAACCACGTTTTTCCCCACCTCAAAGTGTCACTCTTGGGACACCTATGTGTCACAAGCGAGACATTTTGGCTGTCGGAAATTGGGCCAAATGTGGTAGTGTGTGATCATAAAATTTTTAGAAGCTAATATAATTTCAAGATTGGGATGTCCCAGGAAACTTATCACACACAATACAACAAATTTTAATTCAAATAAAATGGTGGAATTCTGCAGCAAGTATCAGATCAATATAGGACATTCAAATACTTATTACCCTCACGTGAATGGGTTAGTTGAATCCTCAAATAAGATTTTAGGAAATATCATTAAAAATTTGTTGGAAGACAACAGGAAGTCATGACACAATAAGCTGGTAAATGCACTATGGGATGACAGAATCACCACTAAGAAATCAATTAACATGTCCCCTTTACCAATTAGTTTATGGAATGGATGTTGCCTTTCCAACTTCTTTAGGTGTCCCAGTTATGAAAATGATGCAATATTTGCAAGTGGAATCCAATGATATTGAGAGAAGGATAAATCAGACCATACAGTTGCAACAATTCAGATAAGAAGTATACAACCAAACACAAGTTATCCACGAAAATTTCAAGAAAATTTATGATAGAAGGACCAAGGCTTATGATTTTCAGTTAGGGGACATTGTTTTAAAATGGGATTCAAGAAGAGAAGAGAAAGGTAAGAATGGTAATTTTGACAACCTATTGGAATGACCTTAGATCATCCATGCCTGCAGGGGTCATAATGAATTTTTCCTCAAAGAATTGGATGGAACATATCTACCTGGTGGACTAGTGAATGGCAGGATGATGAAACATTATTTTTCACAGGAATAGACGTGTTTCTTGATAAAATCATTGTAAATATAATTGTCTTTTATTATTTTGATTGGCTGACCTATTATCAGAAGTTTAAGCCCTCAGAGAAGGCCCAAAGCTCTTGATTAATGTGCCACCATAACTACTACAACAACAAAAAAGAAATTAGATGCAGAAAAGTGTTGAAAGAAGAAAATTCAAGGCTATTGGTAAAAGGTTATTGGCACCTCATAGGGAGAGTTAGGGTCCTATAATTTATAGGATCACAAGGTGATTAGATATTTTCTCTCAGTCATATGAAATTGTAAATAATATTGCATTTTGCAAATGATTTCCAAAAAAATATAAATAAAAAATAAAGAAGAAATGAAAAGAGGGTATTTGAAAGGAAAAAATAGAATAAAGAAAAAATAAAAGAAAAGAACCCCATGAAAAGAAAAAAATAGAACTCAAGGTGATGCAAATTTAAATGGCACTACTTGATAGAGAATTTGATTATTTAGGAATAAATTGAATGTTGTGTGAAACTTTTTTAAGCCACAACCCTGAGTCATTTTTTAAATCATATAGTGTAATCAAGATCAAACAATTTCAATTTTAGTTAATTAGCTTAGAGAATAAGTTAGCCAAACTGTGTAACCTTGGATAATTTTATTTAGGTAGATGAATAAGTTGATTCAATTGTTTAAGTTGAATCAATGCAAAAAAAAATGATAGGTATGAGTAGATTAGGTGTTTTTTCCCCTTAATGAAAATAAAACAAGGGCATGCACATCTAAATGCACCATTGATTGGTCAAAAATAGTCTTAGGATTAGGAAAAAATTGAGTTAAAAAGGTTCAAAGGGGTAAAAGAGGTTGATTTTACATTATGTGGCCTTTTTATCCTAAGTTTAAGCTTATCAAATGTTTTTATTCTAAGTCTGTAGGAATTAATTATTTTAGACAAAGTTTTCTTCCCATGTAATAAGTTTCTAAAGTGAAAAAAATGAGTTTTGTTGTATCTGGTTAAGTTGTGTTCTCCTATCGGCTATCCGATCATCACCTCGTTAGATCAACAATCGATAAGGATTTTCGGTCCCCCTACCCATCCTATGTTTATTAATTGGGGGAGGGGGGGATGGGGGGGTCTGAAAATTAGTTTCCTCCCCATCGGTCCCACCCCTACATGTCAGTCCCGCAACATTTCGCACCCACCCTCCTCACAAACTACTTATTGTTGCGACCGCCCTCATAAATTCGCCAACCCTCCGTCGTTTCCCACTAGCTCTTCCTGCGTGCTCCCCTCCACTCCTATCCTGACACCTGGCTATGTCTGTTATACATTAAATTTTTCCCGAGCTAACCATTTGAATTCAATAATGGGCCCGCGCCTCCAACGGGACTATGCCATCAACATAAAACCAAATTTACGCACCATTTTCACTCTCTTTGCTCACATATTTATCACTCAGACTTATTTTTAAAAATTGTGCTGACACAGTAAGCTTCCAAAGCCGAAAAAGAAGCCAGTCAAGGATAGGAAAAAGACATTGTTGCCACCTATAGTTGACTATCAGCAAATCTCTGGTAATCTCCCACTATCATTTTTCCATTTCCTGCCATTCGAATAGTTAAAATGCCTCCAAAGAAGAGAAATAATTATGATCCAATAAACCCAATGCTCCCTCCCATAGTCAATCTTGACCATATTCCCCTTGCAAACAAGAATTATAAAATCACATAGACCAACTGAAAATTTGATATTTTTGAGTTATACTACTGGTTCGAAGAGAATTTCGTTGGTCAAACTGATGAAATTGGACTATGGGAGTCCAATTTACCTTTCTATATTTTTCCTCAGACCTATCATTTAACTGCTTTCATTAGAAATTTCCATGCCTGTTATTTTCCCAATAAGGGAGTTGTTGTGGCCCCAAGTGGAGAATTTTTGTTCACCATCATCCCTGAAACAATGAATCAGATGATGTAAGTCCCTTATATAGAATCTAGCACCCCTTTTTCAATAGAAGCTTTGACTGACTTGTTCCAAAAATTATATTTCTCCAAGAGGGCCAAATTTTTTGAAATTTTCCTACCTGAAAATGCCCAATTGCCCAAGAAGAATCCACCTTATGTTGCATCCATGTTTCCTATGTGAAATTTTCAATCTGAAAATCTACAGTTGCAGTGATAGATTTATTTCTCCTACTTATTACTTGAATAAGTTATTTACAAAAATATATAAGTAAACTTCAAAATAAATACTTCTGCAACATTCACAATTATATATGCAGAGTAGTAAACAATGAAGAAAATAAGCATAAGAACCAATCACATTTGTTCACACTGGAAAATCACACAACAGAAGATGACATTAATTAATGTCAAGCCAAAGGATTTACAAGGCATGAAGACAAGATGGAATCATGAAAGTATTTAAAATATCTAAGGTTTTGAGAAAATCAAATTTTAACTAGTCCAAAATATTGATTGTGCGCTTTATCCTTCAAGAAGAGCGCCTTCTGCGTGCCTTTTTTCCCGATAAGCACGCATTCTTGAAAATGGAAAAATGTCGCTTTCTGGGACCACACAAAGAAAAGGACAGTTTCTCCTTACATGAGGCCGCCGAAGGACAACCACCAACGCCTCCTTAGACACTATGTGAGCACACAAAGGAATATTTGGAGCACACAATGGAATAATACCTCTCCCTTGGGTCACCATCCTCATGTACCAAGGGAGGGAAGGAGGATTTGAAATCCCCTATATAAAGCCACCAAGAGATGAAGAATGGGTGATCACATTGTTATGCTGGCCAGAATTTTCCAAGCAATACTAGCAGTGTGTGACCCAGAGCTGGAGATAGAGGGGACTCGATTGTTGGCCAACCAACAATCCTAGCCCACTAGAGCAGAGAGAGAGGGAGACTGCATCAGAGGTAGAGCTTGGAAAAACAACATCCTTGCATCGAGACGTAGAACCATTGTCTAGGGGCCCTTAGGCAAGTGGGTAAAATTTATTCTCCTTATCAAATGTTTAATAAGAAGAGGCCTAGAGCCATAATTTGTATTATTATTGTTTTGACTCTCTTCAATAGCTTCTGTGTATTTGTGTTTTAGTTTTTTAGTTTAATTTGAGCATACATTCGCATATTTTTCCTTCTAGATTATATGCTTTTGAGCTCCAACACTTTCTTCCTGTTACCAATAGTTTATAGGGGTAGATCACACCCCTTAAAATGGTGAGTTTTCATACACCCGTGCATCAAATCCACCACAACAGTATTGGCAAATCCACTGACGTTTTACAAGTTTATGTGGTTGTGCCATCTCTTGCAGGAGACCTTTGTCTACGTTGGAGAGTGGAGCTGATAGTCCTCAAATCCATATTACAGTCCCTAGATTCACTTGGAGTGATAGATTGAAGAAGGAAACTCCTAATATTTTTACTTTCAGGATTTTTGTGCGCAGTTGTTTCTCACAGACGCGTAGTGCGCGCGTTTAGGACTAACCTGCGCACAAGAAAGTGCACCTGTCAGTGCCTTTCCGCGAAATTTACAAAATGAGATTTTTCTCCCTATATTCTTCATTTTTCTGCTTGTAATGTGCTGGGCAGCCCCTAATGTATCTGCCAAAAATTGTGTTCATAGCCCACAGCTTGTGAGAACTTACTGTTAGCTACCTTTTGTAGGCGTAGAGTTAGTTTCACCTCAAGTTGGTTTTTGCAAAAAATCTTCACATAGTTTAAGTAGGGGGGAAATTAACCATTGCATTCCGAAAAAATTGTGTTTTAAAAATTATGGTATTCAAACTTATATAAACTAGTCCAAGTAAGTGGCCCAAGGCCACGCATGCATAGCTACTTTTATTCTTTCTAGTGTAGAAATTGTTTAGTTTAGTTCAATTTTTGTATTAGAGATTGCGGGACTAGGATTGGATTGTCGATTAGAGCAAGTAATCTCTGCTACCTTTGCACCCTCTGGTGATCCTAGGTAAGCATATGAACACTCTATATTTATAATTTGTCATCTCCCTTTAGTTTGTCACATAGATTAACTAGGAAAATTTAAAAGCGGCCCATTATCTACACATGTTTTCCATTTCAGCCAGGAACAATATAACATAGTTTAACTAGGGGATGTTAGTAAAGGATCACCAATATCCATATGTTCAAAATATGAGACTTTTCACCATATTCTCACACTCACTCACCCACTAAGAAAAGGAAGACACCTAAGAAATAACTTAACCAAACTCACTAAATTCTCCCCACAGGGGCCACAAAAGAATTTATAGTTTAAGTTAGGATCAAGGGGGTAGGCATCCAATAAGCCACCTTGATCATAATTCATATTTAAACATAGAATTTGTGTATTTAGGGAGCTTCAAATCCACCTATCAGCCCACGGAAAAGAAAACCCGAGCGCGAAAGAGACTCGATTCAGAGGGGGTTAGTCTTACGCGCAGTGCGTGCGGTATCAATTGGGGCTACCTGACCCGACTGATACTCAGTAGTGTTAGAAGAATACCAAGAAGCCCAAGACTTGAACACTCATGTGGGACGGTGGTACTTAGTGGCCAAAAATTAGGGCATCCTTTACCTTATATGTGATGGTGCAGGCAAGCGCCAGACCCTCTACCCTTACCTTAGTGGATTCTCTTCGGCTAACTGAGGGCGTCACCAGCTCTTACGGGACGTTGTGCCAGCACTCACAAGAAATATTCTCAAGGCCCAGTTACTTTTGAGTGTGTGAGGATGCATAGGTCTTCTAGGATTTTGAGTATCATGCGCAAACAAAAAAAAACCATTTTTTTTGCTTGATTGATCACATAGATTAAGTTAAAGGGAAAATTTATTTCATTTTCTCTTTGTTTTATGTATGTGGCCATAAATTTGATTTGATCATAGACTCTATCCTCTCAAAATTTTCCAGAACCAAACGTGGTCAACACCTGAATGGTCCCAGCGGAACCTCATCGATCCAGGCGTCTTTTGGACCTCCCCCATTACCGGGAGGGGTTCCAAGTCTTTCGTCGTTCAGGCGTCAAAGATGGAACACTTCCACCATCATTGGTTCATAATTTATTGGAGAAACCATAGTTGGGAACCCCAGTCGGTCTCCAAACACCACACTGCACACCACTCCTCCCTCGAACCCTGTGGGGCAGAGGAGTGCGTCCCATTTGGGAAGCCAATTGAACACACATAAGAGTATGTCACAAACTAACCCTTGTTCTAACTAGAATTTCGTGTCTTCACACGTAGCAATGGCGTCAACCTCCCAGTCACCTTTCTTAGCTTATTTGAATCTACTCGATTTAACTAAGCTAACAAATGACCCCATCGCGCACGATCCTTCATGGCCTTCCATGCCCACGAAGCTTCCTTCAGATATACCAAAATTTGAAGGTAAGCAAGCAAAAGACCCAGGTAATCATGTAATGACCTTTCACTTGTGGTTCTCATCGAATAGCATCATTGACTACACTATTCGATTGAGCCTATTTCAACACACTCTTACGGGAGTAGCCACGAAATGGTACGTGGAGAAACCTCCTGCTTCACATAGAACCTTTATCGCCCTCTCTACTGCATTCCTCACATATTTTCAGCTACCCACTCACCATGATTTGAGAATGGAATTACTAACTCATTTTAGAGAAACCCCCACCATCCATATCTCAGACCATCTCCATGAATGGAGGGGGCATCGAAGTTTATGTAAAGCTAAACTCGACAATCAGGTCCTCTTAGATTTATTCTTGAAAACCCTGACGATGGATATTTCAAAGGATGTGGTGCAAAAAAACCCCAAATATGAAGAGGATACATACGCCTAGAATCTTGAACTGATTTATACACAGTGAGGATACATTTACAACATCTTGCCTAATGCCCCGTGCCTAGAAACTTATCAAGAATTTCCAGGCGCGTCTAACTCTGCAGACGGATTAATAGGGTCAATGACCCAAGGTTACCTAGGAAACAATAGTCAAAATCCCAGTTACGCATATAGTTATACTCAGAACATGCCTTAACCCAGATTTCAAAGCTAGCATATGCCTCAACAAAATTTGACTAATAGGGTGCAAGCATATCACCAAGGAGGACCCTATCCTACGGTTGAGGGGACCTAGTACGTAGAAAGAAACACTGACGGAAGAGCCCCCCTCCAATGGCCAGGTGGAAACAAGGGACAACTTTATGCTCAATACAAAGAACACGACCCATCTACGCAAACCAATGCACAAGTGAACTTTGTGCAACCGTCCCAAAATCAACCGCACCAATATAACCAGGAGAACTACCCTCCTAACGTGGTTAATAAAAAGTCAAAAAACAAGCCAAAATGGAACCCTGGATAGGGGGCAGCAACCAACAGTGCCCACCGAAATCCCAGGCTGGAGGCAAATCCAACAGGAATCAGAAAAAGGAGTTAAGCAATGCCCAACAGCAAAGCAAAAGGCCACCTCTACGAACAAACCATTATTGTTCAATATGTGGTTAGTACAGCCACTATACTCACCATTGTCCCAATCTCCTGAGCTCAAAAAGCTTTAGATTAACTAAGGACAAGGAGGATCTTCCCAGCAACCCGCTGTGATGCAAGAACCTTTCCCCCACCAAGGGACGGTCAACACTCAACAACAAAATCCCAACGATTCCGGAAAACTAGCCATGAAATCTACATGACTGGGGAAGAGATGTTCTTCAAAACATGGAACCGCAACTACGACACCCCACCAGACACCACTACTTCAAGGGCTAGTACTAGTGTGCCAACTGCACCTTTGACCATTTTAAATATGCTTATAGAACCATTGCCAAAGATGGCAAAGGGACCTAATAGGCAAGAAGGTAACTACTCCAAAGTGGCCCATAATTATAGCATCATGGACGATTTAGCTCAATCAACCGCTGCTATGTCAGCCCTAGAAGTGCTACAATCATGCCCCAAATAGTGGAAAGCCCTACTTTCTGCATTAGGCACTATTGACCCTGCCGATACGCGTATGATGGAATTTGACTTAGACAAAGCCACCCCTAGGCTTCCTTCTATAGTCACCTTCCAGATACCAGTGTGGGTCCTGAATATCACTATTCACCGATGTGTCATAGACGAGGGTGCATCGACATGCATCATGTCAAAAAATGTTTGGAAAAATTTGGGTTCTCCCGAGCTAAAACCCTCGGTCATAATGCTTCGAGCATACAATGGTCATCCCTCGACCCCCATCAGCCTATACCAAAATGCCCTCGTCTGCTTAGCCGAAAATACGGTCCACATAGATATTTAAGTCTTAGACACTCACTTGGATTACAATATACTCCTCAGGTAGAGTTATATGTATGCCATGTCTGCCATAGCCTCCTCCATCTTCCGCATTATGACGTTCCCCCATGAGGATCACATCATTACTGTAGACTAGCTGACACACATCAAGAAGCACCCTCTAACTAACACGAACATAATTCTACCCTATGTAGATACAACCTTGGATGGTCTTTCATGGTATCAGGAATATGGCCCTGACCAATTCAAACCATCATTCATCCTAGGGTCATTCCTAGGATATCCTCCTATCATCCCAGAGTCATCGCCCGATGCCATAGGAGCCCCAGTGTGCATGATGTCCACATCAAGCATAGACATTAGTCTGGACATGGAATCAAGCAGTAAAAACACCGAGGTATCGCCACGATAGCCTATTTATCCTATGACACCTCCCAAACCCCTTTCCTCTACCCCCAAGTTGGCTTCCTCTCCTAGTAGGTTTTGGCAACACTGGTATTACACAACATATCGTTGGCGTTCCCAGTTTGTTACCTCATTCCTTATTACGGAGTAGGAGCCACCAACATTAATACCACGGGTTTAAAGCTGCTTAGTCCCGAGGAGCCCCCACCTACCCAAGAAAGGGTCGAGACCACCCTCGCAAAGGAAATTCCCATTGCGAAACCAGTGATCACAACCATGAAAACCGCAAATAGAGGAAATAAGATGGTGACCCTAGCCATTCAAAGGGAATCACCAGTCTGCGTCATATGCGATGTTATAGGCCATCCTTCCCATATATGTCTAGAGTTGGACGAATTAAAACCACTCCTAGGCTCCGAAGCAGACATCTCGACACCGCGTTCCGGTAAAAAGGAACCTACCACCTAAGGTAAAGGCAAAGCGCTGCGTACCAGTCATGGATATGCTCTGTATGGGAACTACAGGCATTATACCCACCATTTTCTAGAGATACCATGATATAGGGACACCTTACATGCAATCGAGCGATCCTATCAAGAGGATCCCTCCACCCAGTCTATCGGCAATGAGCCTCGTACCATCCTGTACCTGCAGGAGGAGCGATAGTCACCAGAAATATAACCATTTGTCCCTCCTCCCCCCAAGCCACCATACACTAACCAGGGATAGGGGAACCTAGTTGCCTCATCCTCTTGAGTTATCACACGCATCGATTACTACAGATGATTTGATCGAGTCTTTGACCCAAGGTCACCTAGGCAGCAGTAATCTGTATTCGGGGAGTGACCATGTGCGTCGATTCTGCAGATGGCTTGATCGAGTCTTTGACCCAAGATATCCTAGGCAACAGTAACACCCATGATACTTAGAGAGTTACCAGGTAGGTATATTCTGTAGATGGCTTGATCGGGTCCTTGACCCAAGATCTCCTAGGCAGCAGTAACACCCATGGTACTCAGGGACTTACCAGGTAGGTAGATTCTACAGATGGCTTGATCGGGTCTTTGACCAAAGATCACCTAGGCAACAGTAGTACCATGCGCATCGATTATGCAGACGGCTTGATCGAGTATTTTTCCCAAGATCACCTAGGTAGCAATAGCACTATGCACGTCAATTCTGCAGACAGTTTGATTAGGTATTTGGCCCAAGGACACCTAGGCAGTAGCAATCAATACCTTGGAGACTCATACGATTCTACTTAGAACGTATCACAACCTAGTTATCATGAAATTCACCCCGACACTCATATACCAACCAGGGATAAGGGAACCGATATCCCCCATTCCCCACATAGAATGGACCAATGGCACAATGAAATGCATTGTTCAATCTAGTGCAACCCCTCCTAGGCTCATCAACAACCATACAACCAAGAGAATTATGACAATCCTCCAAATGCTGCAAAAATAAGCCGAGGAACAAACAAAAGGGAGATCATGGACAGGGGGCAGTAACTGACAATGCCCCCCCTGATCTCAGTCTGGGGGAAACCCCAATCGAAATCAAAACTAGGACCCAAGTAACAACTCCAAAGAAAAACTGGAGGTTAGAGTATCTGATCATCAGACCAAAAGCAAAACTGTGATCAACACTCCATAATAAACGGAGGCGATGCCACACATTCACACTCCTAAAAAAACAAATTTTTAGTGTTGGCAGGTATGTCCTCTCTCATCTTCCTTTGTAAAGATCATGCATTTCAATAATATTTGATGAAAAGAAGATGCTTTCACTTGAGGTAGTTGTTTTTGTAGGAGGAACCTGCAAACCATTTACAACACCATCTACGGAAGGTTCCAGAGCAGGTATCATTCTACCACCAGCATGATATAGTCCCAGAAAACTTTGCATATCCTGACATCATTTCTCCATTAGAAATAAAACATAGGGTCCTCATATCCAACCGTGTTTATCATCACCCCACCCTGCACATGATAAACATCTGTGTTGGTCGATAGAGCCTCCCTCCATGGCCCTATATCGTAGCAAAAGTGACACCATGGCCATACCTCTTCAGTCTGGGAAGTACCTCATGCCCATCCATTTCATCATGCATAAGGTCAAGTTTACCATTCAAGCTGAAACCCCCTTTCCGGACGAACAGGTTATATAAGAAGATCGAAAGAGCACCTTTGTGCATCGCGTGTGGCCCACCATTCCCCCACCAACATAATCCCATCTGCGACATTTATTCATCCACTTCATCAACCCCACGCATGAGACCAACCAATGTGACCCCCACCCCCAGAAAAACACCATCCTCACACCTTCAGTGAGCAAATATTTTCATTTTTTGGGGTACCCGTCTCTATGTTTTTTACAAACCAAACCTCATTATTTTATTCTTTTGGTAAGTGTACAAAAACAACTAATGATGCACTTCGCCCCTTCACCCTCATATTTCATCTTTTCTCCCATGGCAGCAGTCCCTCATTTCCCTTGGTTGGAGTATTTCACCCCCACACATGCACCATTGTGACATTCATAGTTGGTTTACACCCGACTCCAGGGATTTTCCCTTAAGAAATAACTGTGACTGTCGCCAAGCTGCTAAAGTATGCTCTGACCTCGGGCCATTAAATCCCCGTCATCAGTTTTCAGTCCCCCCTCACCACCAACATGCCTATGTTAAACACATTACATCTAGCTCCCCGACCCCCCCAGTCGGCGACCCATGGTTCGGTTAAGCCTTCATTTTTGTTGACCTCAACACCTATTTTCCAAAAAGGAAGCGGTACATTGGATCATCCTGCCCCATGCAAAGGGGTATCCTCAGGTGGCACTGTGGGAGACATAATTGTCCGCAAATGTTATCGATCCTCCTGACACTCGACTACGAAACAATATTTCATATCAAGATGGTATCATACCTTGCAACCATTACAATTTGATCAGATCCATCGAAGATTCGTGCCTCCATAAGCGTCTATGTCAACAATTCTTACGTGGGAAGGGCCCAACTAGTACATATGTATACATTGCGTAGCTATATGCCATACCAATATTACGCATATGGATACCACATTCCACCTATCGTCAAAGAAAAAATGCCCCTGATGGAGTCCGCAGTTGTTGTCAACAACCGCTAGCATCACTACCACAGTAGTGACGCAAACAACACATGTATCTGTAAATTTTTTTTAACTAGCCATAGCATCACGAACATGGGACATGCCTGCATAGTTGAAATTTCTTATATGTGTTGTATATTTTTTTTGCTTTCAGGGGTCCCTTATGCCATGGTCATCTCTGAAATGGTGCAAGGTTTTGTCAATTCCAAGATTCACGCATGCCTCTCTCTCTCTCTGCGCATGATATAGAAAAGAAACTGTAATGTATTTTGGCTATACAGTCCTTCCTAGACCTCACACATTAGGGGGCAACTGTTAACATTGGAAAATTGTACAGCAGAAGATGACATTATTTAATGTCAAGCCAAAGGATTTACAGGGCAGGAAGACATTATGTAATCATGAATGTATTTTAAATCTCTAAGGTTTTGAGAAAATCAAATTTAAACTAGTCCAAAATGTTGATTGCGCGCTTTACCGTTTGAGAAGAGCACCTTCTGCGTGCCTTTTTTCCTGATAAGTGCGCATTCCTGAAAATGGGAAAATGTCGCTTTCCGGGACCACAAAAAGCAAAGGACAATTTCCCTTACATGAAGCCGCCTAAGGACAACGACCATCGCCTCCTTAGACACAGCGCCTCCTTAGACACTATGTGTGCACACAAAGGAATATTTGGAGCACACATTGGAATCGTACCTCTCCCTTGGGTCACCATCCATCATGTACCAGGGGAGAGAAGGAGGATTTGAAATCTCCTATATAAAGCCACCAAGATTTGAAGAATGGGTGATCACATTATTATGTTGGCCAAAATTTCCCATGCAATACCAGTAGTGTGTGACCCGTAGCTGGAGATAGAGGGGACTCGATTGTTGGCCACCCAACAATCCTAGTCCACCATAGCGGAGAGAGACGGAGACTACATCAGAGGTAGAGCTTGGAAAAACAACATCCTTGCATCGAGACCTAGAACCATTGTCTAGGGGCCCTTTGGCAAGTGGGTAAAATTTATTCGCCTTATCAAACGTTTAATAAGAAGAGGCCTAGAGCCATCATTTGCATTATTATCATTTTGAATCTCTTCAATAGCTTCTATATATTTGTGTTTTAGTTTTTTAATTTAATTTGAGCATACATTCACATATTTTCCCCTCCAGATTATATGCTTTTGAGCTCCACCACTTTCTTCCTATTACCAATATTTTATAGGGGTAGACCACACCCCTTAAACTGGTGAGATTTCGTACACCCATGTGTCAAATCCACCACAACAACATGTACATAGTTATTTTTGGAAAATGTCCCCAAAAAAACCCAGTATGGAAAAAATGTTGTAGCAGATGAGGGTTTTATCAATATTCTTCAAAAAATGAATCTTTAAAAGGAATACACTGGCATATAAACTCTGAAAAAACATGAGACAGAATTCTCGACTCCTCCCGATAATCTCCTAACACCCAGATCAACCTCTGCTTCTCTTTGTGCCTTTCTGCGTGCTTCTATGCACAGTCCCTATGCTAGACTGCATAATTCTATGTAGCCTCTTCGTGGGTTCACTGTGTTGTAGCTCTGCGCTAGCTCCTGTGACCCACTACATCCCTCTATCCTCGAGCTCAGTCACTGCTGACTCCCTCCTTCTTCTTCTGCTTCTAAAACTCTTTGCACTTCAACTCTCCCACTAAGATCGAATTCTATTCCTTCATAATTGATCTCCTTTGGGTACCGAGTGTATGCCCGACTTGTTTGCCAATGACCCTCAAGCCTTGTTTTATAATCTTCTTGTTAATGAATCAACAACCCAAATTAGAATTATAATCAATGGCTAAGATCAAAAATTGACTTGATCTTCGTTCTCTAGAAGATTCACACTTTGTCTGATTATTACCCTTTAACTATTTAATTTCCCTAATTTTAGACTTAGGTTCTCCATTAAAATAATTAATTATTTTAATAAGACATGAACCGAGTGGAATTTCCACAAACGGTTTCTGGGTTCTTTTGAATACTAATGTAAAATTCTCCTCACAAAATTTGATACTTAGAACACTTTCCAATGCTACAAAAATCAACACTCCCTCTTAGCGAGGAAAGTGTTCCAACAATATGCTTTTTGCATGCTGTTATGATTTTGAAGCATCCTCTGCGCTGTTGATCTCTGCACGATGACCCTCATCTATTATGCTACTTCCTTCTGTATTGCTACCCATGAAACTGCCATTATAAATGCTAAATATGTACTATAGCTCCCTCTAAATCATGATCATATCCATTCCTGCTACTGGAGTGGATTCTTGATCATCCCCATCTTCTCTTTGAATTAGACAAACTTAGTCTTCCCCGAAGCCTTCGTGAGAATGTCTACCACTTGTTCTCCTATTGGAGTTTACTGCAACTGTATAGCTCCTCATTGGACACAATCCCTAATGAAGTGACATATGATGTCAATGTGCTTCGAACGATCATGAAACACGAGATTTTTAGAGAGCTTGATGAAACTCTAATTATCACATAAAATATTGGTCGCTTCCATTTTATCCTTTAGTAGGTTCACAAGTAGTTTCTGAATCCATATGGCCTCACAAAAATATGTTCTTGCGGCCATATATTCAGCCTCCGTTGAGCTCATTGCCACATATTTCTACTTCCTCATGCACCATGAAGTCATTCCTAATCCGAGACAGAAACAATACCCACTAGTACTCTTCCAATCTACTGGACTCCCAACCTAATTTGCGTCGGTGAACCCACTCAAACTAACATTACTGCTACGAGTGTACTTCAAGACAAGCTCAACTGTTCCTTGAAGGTACCTAAGGACATGCTTGGCTTTTGCCTAATGAGCCCTCTTAGGTTCTACCATGAACTAACTAAGGGTATTTACTGCATAAAAAATGGTTGGCCTTGTGTTTAACACATACATCAAATATCCTATGAGCTGCCTATACAGAGTAGGATCAATCTCATCATCTTTGGACGTGTCAATTTTATTCTAGTTGGTGATCATTTGAGTCATCATGGGTCTACAGTCCTCCATCTAAAATCTCTCCAGAATCTCTATAGAATATCTTCGTTGACCAAGAAAGATCTCCCCCTTCTACTCCCAAACTTCCAACCCCATAAAACAGTGCACTAGCCCTAGATCCTTCATGTCAAATTACGTAGCCAAATTCTTCTTGCAGTCTTTGATGAGCCTTGATGATCCTATAAAAAATAGATCATATACATATAACACAAGTATCAAGGGCTCACACCCTAGCCTTAGATAGTAGATATTGGGATCCGCGTTAGTCTTGATGAATTCCATCTTCTATAAGTAGTTGTTAATTCAACGATACCAGACTCTAGGAGCTTGCTTTAGTTCATACAAATCTTTCTTAAGCCTGCACACATGAGTCTTCTGATCATGCGTCTAGAGGCCTTCTGTTTGTTCAATATACACCTCTTCTTCTATCACCCCATTCAGGAATGTAGTCTTGACGTCTATGTAGTGAATCTCCCATCCAATTTGTGCAGCAAGGGATATCACGGATCTAATAGAGGTATATCTAGTTAATGGGGCAAAGGTTTCTTCATAATATATCCCTTCCTTCTGAGCATAACCCTTAGCCACGAACCTGGCTTTAAATTTCTCTATGCTGCCACCTGCAACATACTTGAACTTGTAGATCCATCTTGATCCTACAACTGATCTCTCTCGAGTTCTGGGGACCACTTCCTAGACATCATTCATCATGATGGAACTATACTCTTTGACCATTGCATCTACCCACACCTTGTGCTGAGCTGCTTCTCAAAAACTGGAAGGTTACCCAACCTGTGCAACCAAGGCTTGATACCTTTCAGACTGTTTACACTATCTCTTCTCATTTCGGGGGACTCCGATAAAGTCTTCTGCATCCATCAAAATTTGTCATAGTTCCCTGCTTGTTCTCTCACTAGTAGTGGGAAAATTTACCTGCTCCCCCTCCTACAAGTCCTCGGGAGAAATATCCCTTGGATCCTCATGCCTTGGAGAGGAAATTGACTTATCTGCTGCTAGTTGATGAGGTTGAACCAGCGGATCCTCCTCAGACTATGTAGCAGAAGATAAATCACGATATCTTCTGAAGGCCTTCTCCTCCAATAATTTCAGATCCCTCTACACCACAAATTTACTGCTCTTAGTGATATAGATGCGAATGCCTTTTAAGTCTCACTGTATCCTACTAGATGCCCCTTTTCCGCAGTCATATCCAACTTCTTCCTCTTTTCACTGGGCACATGACAGTAAGATCTACTGCCAACGATCTTAAAGTGACTTACTTCAAGCTTGCTGGCAGTGAAGACACTTTCTGGTGTGATATTTCCCAATGCATTGTGAATCGGATCCTATTCTGAACATAGATGACTGTATTATAAGCTTGATCCCACAAACATTTGTTCATGTCTTGATCATACAACATCGCCCTTTCAACCTTGACAATAGTCCTATTTTTCCTTTCTGCCACACCATTCTACTTCGAATAATATGGACCGGTCCACTCTCTTTTGATACCTTCCCTTTCATAGAACCCAGTGAATTCCTTATCTTTGTATTCACCACCATTGTTTGACGTAGTACCTTGATCCACTTTCCTGTTAGATTTTATACTGGAGCTTTAAAATCTTTAAACTGACTGAAGACTTCGTCCTTACTCTTCAAAAAGTAGATCCAGGTTTTCCTCGAATGGTCATAAAATATTTGACGAAATAATCGACACAGAGCTCCAATTGACATTGGTCCACATATATCGAAGTGTATAAGGCCCAATAAACTCTTGGCCCTATTGTTTCTTCCCTTATAGGCTACCTTGGCATAATTACCTAGTACACACCCTCTGTAGACATCGTCCCGTTTGGTGCTCAATTATGGAACTCCTATGATAGTTTTCTTGAGAATTTTTAATGCCCCATGATGCAAATTTCACATTCTTCTGTGTCATAATTCATTCAAATCCGTTTCATCTGCGTTTCCAATTAGTTCCAGTAGGGATTCAATCTAAAACTTATAAAGTTTGTTTCTCCTTACTTCGATTTGTGCTTTCTTCTTCCAACTGGGATGTTTGACGTAAATCCAGTTACCAATAAAGTAAAGTCATAACCTCGGTTTTGAAGTTGAGACTGTTAGCCACCTATAAATTTTTTGTCATGTAAACAGGAGGCTAAATATTTTTCTGAGCCTGCAAGAGATACATTTCCTCTGAAAATATCTCATTCTTGAAGCCTCTGTGTGTCCTTTTCCTTTTAAAATATCTTCACTACATTTTCCATTAAGATATCCTCACTGTCTGTGAAAAAATTACACATAAAAGATTCCATTTGCCCCTTTGTATCCCTGCAAAATTCCTCATTTTAACCCTTTTTTCCCCTTCTGAAATTTCCCCTTTGACCCACATAATCTCTTCCTAAGTCTTCCAAACCATCTAATTCCTCATTTTAGACCATGTGAATCCCATCATTTGGTGAGAAAATCCTCTTTTCCCTCTACTGGAACCTCTGATTCAGCCTTAAAAAACTCTGTTTTTAAGCCAAAAACACATTTTTTACCATATAACAGGCTTGGCCCCTTTTCAGCCAGCCCCTTAACCACTTCCCCACCATATAACCCTCACCTGAGACCAAGTGCTTAAGCCTCAGGCACTTATCGCATCGAAAAGTCGGAGTGGAGCGCGTTTTTCTTTGTTAATTGATTTCCTCCGATGCGAGAAGCTTTGTTCTGTGTGTTGGTGTCCCGTGTTTTGATAGTTTGGAAAATCAAAAGACAAGGAAACATCATAACCAATCTTTAGAGTTACAGGATCTAGTCCTCCTGTTCTTAGAGAGGGATCTCTCAAATGTTTGTTTGCAAAATTTTATCTTGTGTGCTTATAGTATTGGTTTTAGACTAGTTTTTAAGTGCAGGTGTTTGTTTGTTTGGTTGGTTGGATGGAATTGATACAGTAGAACATGAAAGGTCTAGGAATGATATATAGAACAGTAAAATATCTGTTTCATTGGGCAATGGAGTCAAGAAAAGGTCATAACACACTCATCAAAGGATATGGGATATTAGAGGGCAAATCTAACTCAGCCACAGGATCCTTTGTTTTTGGAATGGGATGAACATTAATGATTTGGAAAGAGAGTTTTAATTCTCAACAAAGGGAATTTGAAAGCATAATTTGAAACAATGAAGAGTTCTTTGATAGACAGGGCTAACCATAAATTCTACAAATCACACCTTTAAGCAAACAATGATTTCCAAACAACTTTCAGAGTAAAATCTAAGATTCGGGGAACACCCTATTTCCTCAAAGATTTTATTCTAAAGGACTTTAGAAAACATATAATATTTACTGATAATCACAATAATAGAAGAGGGAACACCTAAAAACATATATGATCATAATTATAACGACCTTTTAAGCCAACTGTTTAAGTGAGGACAAAGGGCAAGATCAAAAGAGACCTCTCTGATTCACTATAAGCAAAGAACTTCAAAGGGAGACTTCAATAATAGTTTTTAAGTGTCAGCAGACAAGCAGGGAGAACCATAAATCATGCTGAAACAAAATGTTCAAAGTATTAAGGAAATAAACAAGCATGAAGACTAAAGAGAGAGATTAAAGCCTCTAAAATACTTCAGCAGAAGAAAACATAAAAAAGTGAAGGATGAATAGGTCTAAGGTGCTTCTAGGAGTCATTTCTTAGCCTAATACTTTCTATCCTACTGTAGTGAGAAATTATGGAACATAATGAAAACAGGGAAAAAACATGAAACAGTTCAGAATACTTCACCAACAGCCAAGCTCATGGATCCAATGATAGAGCCTTCTCAGGAACAAGCATGCAACAACATCATCAAGACTTCCAAGACTTCAATTTGTTCTTCAACTTCAAAGGAATATGTATTGATTTCAGAGAGTTTGAAAATTACAGATTGTGATCAAACAACAACCAACCCTTCACTCATCTTCTTCAGAAGTATATATAGCAGAATGAAGAGGTGAGATCCTGATAAAAAAGATCTCCAATTACAATTAATACAGACTTTAAATGGCTTCTCGGCCTTTGGGGGGCTCAATGAAGAAGCTTACAATAGGTGTCTTCTGTATTAAATGATTTACATAAATATTTTAAGCTCAGTGGAAGCTTAATTTGACCTTTGAGGCTCTGTGTCATGTTAGAGTAACTATGTAGATATTTTGTCATTAATTTTGTTCGCAGAATTACCCTTTAGCTGTGTTGTGAGGCAGATATTTGATTTCATGCAATAACTTCAGCCTGTAGTTGATTTCTTTGAGGCACATGTGTCTTTTGTAGTAGCTGAGAAGAATTGATTTGCTTTAACTAAGGCGGTGGAGCTTTCTATCAGATGAAACATTCTGAGTTTTCCTTAAAACTGTGTTTTAGTCCGAGGATTAGGATTTTGATAAGCATCTTAGATGTAATCCCCACAAATTTGTCCTTTAATCCTTTGTTCTCGTGCATTCTGGTCTTCTATACTCATACTCTTGATTTGTGATTGACTTGCCGTGTCTTTCAAATGTGCAGGATTGCGCAGGGTTTGAATGGCATCAATGCCTCATGAAACATCGATGAAACGTGCATTTAACACCTGTGAATGATTTCCTTTGGTGATTCGAAGGTGGGAGGATCATCATCCTCAGCCTGCGAATTTTCTTAAGAATGGCGGAAAACCATTTAAACCCTGCAAAAATACAAAGAACTATTACAAAATCCTGCATATATAGGTTTATTGCTTCAAAGGACGTGTGGAGGGAGCGTGGCTGTTGGATGGCATCATCCAATGGTCAGGATTGATCGGGAGAGGTCGTAGAACGAGCGGAAAAAAGATTAAAACCGAGCCGTTGATCACGCAGAGACCGACGGTCGAGAGTGAACGAGGAGGCAGAAAAGGAGAATGAATCTGAGCCGTCGATCGCGCAGAGATCGACGGTGGGGAGCGAAATTTTAAAGTCAAACGGAGGGAATCTGGGAGATGAATTTTGGACCGTCGATCTGCAGATCAGATCGACGGCGGAGATGCTTTTGCCACTGCACAGTAGCCTGGTTATCGCGCGTGCATCTTAGATGAGCGATCGTCGTCTGATGATCGGCTCCAGATCGGATGGTGGACGTGAATATCGCTGCGTGTCCACATCCGAACTTTAATGCGTGATGGATGGCATTTTTCGAAGCAGTGACCAGGACACGTGTCGAGCAGTGTGTGGAATCGCTGGCGATCAGGGAAAAACCGCCCTTGCCCCAAAGGCGGTGCGATGGATACCACACGGTTTCTGGAGTGGGGAATAGCTGGTGGGGACCACCGGGTAGACAGAATCTGCACCATCCGATCTGTGGATTTAGATTGACGGTGGAGATTTAGTGGAAGATCGTACTGACGGAAAACTTTACAAAAATAAAATAAAACCCGAAATTTGAAAATAACAAAGTTTTTTTAATATTTTTGGGGAAAAATAATTGCTTAAAAAATGGATAAACGCCTGACTGACTCAGCGCCTGGTTATGGTGCCAGGGTGCATGGATGAAAAGGGTTAGAGACTTAAGCCGAAGGGGGCTTAAGTCCCATACATAGAAAATATGCAGTTTAAGGGTTTTTCAAGGATTTTGAAAGGGATTTTAGGATTCCGATAAGGCTAAGAAGGGGTCTTAGAACTTTATCAAGGGCTTTTATGATGTGGAAAAGGGAGAAACGGGAAAAGGAGGGATTTTGATGGGAAGTGGGGGAAAAGAAAAAGAGATTAGTCTTGGAAGAGGTGGAAAAGGAAAAGGGAGTTTGCAGCAGTACTTTGTCTTGGAAATCAACAGGACTTCAGAGTCTTTTAGGATGTAAACAACAGTGTAGGTTTGGACAAAGGCATAAGGCCTTCAAGGAGTCTTCAAGAGCCAACAATTTTTAGTGATAAAATTTGTTCCTTGGAGGCTCAAAAAGTCTTAGCCACATTTTGGTGTAACAAATATTATAGGTGGCTAACAATGGCTCCACTTGGGGATGATGCCTTTTTGAAGGCATCAAGAACTTCAGACTTGCATTCTCTGGGAGGCTGACCTGAGCATGATCCATTGGGCTGCCCTTCCTTTGCTGGGATGATCTTTTCTAAAAACATATTATCAGCCATGAAAACAATGGACCTTTCATCAACAAGCTTTCTACCTACCCAATCCTACAGATCTAACATTTTTTCTTCATTAGAGTGCACTTGGATTGGAAAACTCTTTTGACATCATTTTATTCTTTTGAAAACATAAAATCTAATATGTTTCTACTCCTTATTTCTCCATGGATTTAGATTAAACAGTTGAATCCATATAATTCTCTACCTAATCTACTATCTATTGGGATTAAATTGTCCAACAGACTTTTATTCTCTAATTTTTCTAGAACAGAAATCTAAAAAGCATTCAAGTTAGGATTGATCAGTCTAATTTGATGTTGATCTATGGCGTAAAAACAAGCTGCACATAGATTATTATTTGCAAAAAATTAAATCAAAATTTGAAGGCCTAAGATCTGAAATTTTAAGCACTTCCTTCACTCTTTTTACAGATCTGTTTTGACTCTTATGTGAGTTGTTTCTTCCTTGCTCTCTGGTTCAGATTTTGAGCTAATTAGGACCAGATTTTCTTCTTCTTGACTTAGAAAAATAAAACAGATTTGAGTCATCTCTCTTTTGGAAACATAGGTTCAGATTTTGAACATGTTTGAACCTTTCATTTCTATCCTAATCTATCTACTGATAAGCCAAGATTAAACAATTTGGAAAATCGAATTCACTATCCTATCAGCAAAAAATTCAAAGCTAATCAGTTAAGGTTAGACTGTTTGACTAACTAGAAGTGTGTTTTTCAGGAGTCACATTTGAGCTTGCACACTTTCAGATTTGTTTCTCTTTTTTGGTATGGGGCTATACCTTTATTTTTTTTACAATCTACCCTCTTTTGTTTCTTTCTTTGTTTTTGTATTTTTGATTTTTCTAACTTTGAATGAAATGGTTAGACTATGATATTTACAATGAAAAATAAAATGCTTTGAAACTTAGGATTCTTGGCAAAAGTAATGCTTGAGCATCCTGCCAGTGACAAGACCTCCATATAGATCTTCTCCATTCAATTCTTTCAAGAAAAATGCATTGTGACCCCTCTCAGCATGAATAATATAGGGCCCTTTCGACAAGTTCTCAAATTTGCCATGTTTTACCTTCTCTTCTTTTATTGAATCCCACTTAAGAACAAAATTTCCAACTTCGAAATTTTTTGCCTTAGTCCTCTTATCAAATAGCTTCTTCATATTTTCTTGGACTAACTGTGTTCTGTCATAGACTTCCTCTCTGGTCTACTGTAAATGGATTTTTTAGTTGATTCTTTTCAGCATATCATTCTCTTCAATCTGCACTTCTTGAAGGAGCTTTATGACTGGCACTCCTAATGAGGTGGGAAAGACTGCATCCATGCCATATAATAGCTGATAGGGGAACATGTTTATTGATTTCTTTGTAGTTAGCCTATCAGCCCATAAAGCATGAACCAGTTTACTATGCCATGATTTCTGATTTTGTTCCAACAACTTTTTAATGATATTGATGAGGCTCTTGATGGAAGATTCAACTAATCCATTTCCTTGGGGATAGTAAGCAGTGGAATGGCCCAAATTAATGTGGTATTTGTAACAGAAATCAACCATCTTATTAGATTTAAAAGCAACAGCATTGTCCGTTATAATTTCTAGGACAACCAAATCTGGATAGGATATTTGTTTCAAGGAACTTGATAATGATAGAATCATTAGCATTTCTGGAAGGTATAGCTTCTATCCATTTGGTAAAGAAGTCAGTGGCTGTGAGGATCCATTTATGTTGAGCTGAGAAGAATGGGTGAATTTCCCCAATGAATTCTAAACCCCATTGTTGAAAAGGTGCCTCAACTCTGATAGGATGTAAAGGTAAGGGAAGGAGTTTTCTTTTGCCATCAAAGATTTGACACTTATGGCAAGACATGACCATATTTTGAGTGTCTGGGAAAAGGGTAGGCCAATAGTAACCAGATCTAAGAATTTTGTTGGCTGTGGCCTTCCAGTAGAGGTGACCTCCACATTCTCCATCATGTAATTCATGCATGATCTTTCCTGCATCATCTTCAAGTAAACATTTAAGAAAAATTCCAACAGCATTGTTCCAATATAATACTCCATCTAAGATACAAAAACTCAAAGCCTTTTGTTTAAATAATCTAGCTTTAGTTTTAGACAAAGAAGGAGGGGTATTTAAATATAAAATCACATAAATAATGTCAGCATACCAAGGAGAATTTAGAAATGTTTCTTCAATAAAAGGAGCATCAGATTCTTCTATTTCTTCCAACACATCTACCATATTCATGTCTAGTGCTTGGAAGTTAGACTCAGCCATAATTTTTGCTAATCCTTGCCCTTTAACTAGTTTGGTGGGTCTGTTCTCAGGGTCTTTATAACATTAGATCTTACAATCATTTTCTACTTTTATATAGTTCTTGAGCAGAAATATCCCATGACATAAGAATTATGTGAAACAAAAGAAATTATGTGAGGAGTGTAAAATACAAAACCTAAAAGTCTTTTAATGCTCCCACTAATTCTAAGCCAACATTCTCCATGATGTTATATTTGAGGAGCATATATCTAGGCCCTACTAAAGATATTGGTTTGTTCTTGCTTCTAATCATTCTTTTTGATACTTAAATATTATGTGTTTGAGATGCAAGGAAAAATATAAGAAATCTTTGGTAAAGTGCGGACTATCCAGGCTGGTAGAGAGCTTGTTTGACAGTTCGAATGATTGTTTAGCTGGTAAAGTCCATTTTACACCGACATCTTTCTTAAGCATGTTTGTAATGTTTTTTAATAGCTCAGCAATATTAGGAATAAACCTTCTCAGGAAATTAATCTTTCCGATGAAAGATTGCAATTCTTTGAGGCTCCTTAGATGGCTGATCTGCAATATTCCATCTATCCTTGTAGGGTCTATTTTGATTCCCTCTTCTGAAATTATGTGGCCAAGAATTTTACCTTCTTGGAGAAAAAAGAGTGTTTTCTTGGGATTCAATGACAAGCCAAATTTCCTACACTTCTCAAAAAAATTTCTTAGGTGAATCAAATGTTCTTCTTCAATTTTTGAGAAAACAGTTATGTCATCAAGGTAAATGATTATAAAATAGCCAATGTCTTCAGAAAAGGCTATGTCCATGGCCCTTTTTAAGGTGGCCCCTGCATTCATTAATCCGAAAGGCATTTTGACGTACATAAAGGTGCCCCAAGGTGTGGTAAAAATAGTTTTGATTTGATCACTTGGGAGCACTAACACCTGGTTGTAACCTGAGAACCCATCTAAGAGTGATATCCTTTTTGACCCAACTACTCTCTGAAGTATATGATCCATCTTGGGCAATGGGTATTTTTCCTTTAGGGATGCTCTATTTAAGTTTCTAAAGTCGATACAAAGTCTGATCTCCTGTATTTTTCCTAACAGAAACTAAGTTTGATACCCATTCTGAAAATCTAATAGGTACTATAATGCCAGCATCATGCATATTTTCAATTTCAGCTCTAACTAAAGGTAATAAAAGTGGGTTTATTCTCCTCAGTTTTTGTTTGAAGGGCTTTTGATTTTCCTTCAAGGGAATCTTGTGCTGAATGATGTTGGTATCGTAAGACTTCAGATCTATGTATGCCCAGGCAAAAACATATTTAAACTCTTTAAACAGATCAATGTAACGATATTTTATGTGAGTTGGAAGAGTTCTGGACAATTTAATCATCTTGGGTTCCGTTAGGGAGCCTATGTTGTGTTCTCCTACATTTGTTTCTACAGGCTCCATTTTTGGTTCTTTGGCTACATCATTAAAGTCGGAAAGGTGTTCCAAAGGTGAGAGACCTCTTGGAATTGAACCGTTCTTACAATCTAAAACTTCCAGGTCTCTTTGGTCCATGTTTTCAATTGACTCTGCTTCAAACGTATTCTCATAATGACTTATATCAGCAGAGTGTGTTATTTCAGCTTCTGGGATTTCTTCAATATATGGACAGTTTTGATTATGGCACGATTCTGATGTAGGTATGGAAAAATCATTTTCTGACCTCAAGAAATCGTCTATTTGTTGGTCAGAATCAAAAACTTGCCAGTGATCTACGTTATCAGGCACTGCAGGCCTATGTTTTACCTTCACGCTAAGCTGTTCATTTATCTTGGGTATTTGACAGTTACTGGCTTTAAACGCAAGTTCATTTGCTAAATGATTCAATTCTCTTGGAATAAAAATAAGTTCATACTTCTCAAAGGTTTTTAATAGATCAAGGGCAGCGTTTCGATATTCCCTAAGTCTTGGATTTCTAGCTGAGTATTCTCCTTTGATTTGTTTTATGATAAGTTCAAAATCTCCCAAGATTGATATCCTCTGGGCTTCTAACTATTTAAGCAGTTGTAAGCCTAGGAGAAGTGCTTCATACTCAGCAATATTGTTAGTGCATGGGAAATCCAATTTGTATGAAAATATCTGTATTTTATTTTGAATCCACACACCTACTCATGTGCTTGTTTTATTACAAGATCCATCAAAATTTATTTTCCAAAGTATGCCATCTTTATTTTCATTTTCTTGTTGTTGTTGATTGTCAATGTTTTGAATTTGATCGAAGGGAAGATTGGATTGTTGTGGTGAACTGATTGGGTCTATGTTTTCTTTATCTTGTTGAGTAATGTCATCTTCGTTATATAAGATAAAGGAATCTAAACTTGATTGAATAGAATAGATTGGAGAGTTGTTTGGTTTGTCTATGTTGCTCACCATGTACTTCATGTGAGATTCCCTGTATAGTCTTCTGTTTTGGTTAAAAATAGGGATGGTGGCATAAGACATGTCCATTTGAAGGCTTCCCTGAAGTTTGGCTCCCCAAGATCTTGATAAGAGCATGCCATACTTAGGGGGAATGTTAGCTACAAATATACCCATAACCAGACTCTTAGCAGGGATCTGAGCTAGAGTAACACACAAATCTTTGATTAAACCCAAACATTTGACTCGGCTTGAGTCAAAAGAATACAAATATTTGTATGGTTTAGTAATCTCTAAGCCTAAGCTCTCCATTACCACCTTGGGCATCAGATTGTGTGAAGATCCCGAATCTAACATGGCATTGTGTAAAATTTTCTCATGTATGTTCAAGCTAACATAGAAGGGAGGGACAGCCCCTTCTTGATATTTTCCTTCAACTTCTGGACCAAAAAAAAACTCAGGTTGTCATCTGTCAAGTTTAAAGTGTCTGTATCACTTCCTAAGTTCAAAGCTTTAAAAACTTGGTTTTTGTACACCTCTTGGGTTACTATTTCAGCTAGGGGGATGGTAATTTTTATTTTGGCAATCTCTCCCTCAAGGCTAAAAGGAATAATTGACTTGTTTGTATTTACATTTGTTTTTTCAATTGAATTATTTTCAGCAACTTTAATTTGCTGAACCTTGTTTGGAATGGTAATTGGGATAATTTTATTAGGATCACTAGCTGAAGTTCTAGGGGTACTCTGTTCAACATTTGGCTGGACACCTTTGTCTTTGTTTGAATCTGGTTTTTTAGTCGAAATGTTGGTTTTCTCTGCTGTCTTTTTGGGCTGATTTTCTGCGTTTTTCTTGACAGCAGTGCTAGTGTTCTTATCTTTTGATTTATCTATGTTTCCCTTGCTCCTAAGATCATACTGTTTGTGTATCTCCATGATTGCATTTTCAAAACCTAATCTATAGTCATCAGAATCTTCATAGGTGTTTGTATTTTGATCAGAAGAGAAAAAATATTGTTCTTCCTCAGTGAGGAAAACATCATCCCCACTATCTGATCCAATCAAGTTTACATGGGATTCTTCCAACCTTTCCAACTCCCTATCTTCCTCATATTGATCTACATAGTTTTGTTGGAAGGGAGGTCTAATCTGTTGGTCATTTTCATTCTATTTGTCTTGATTGTTTTCTCTTCTATAATTTTGATTTCTATTTCGAGGAGCAGTTTGATTTTGATTTTGATTGGCTTGTGCTCTCTTGATTATGCTCATATATTTCATCATTTCTTCCATCACTTTCTCCATTTTTGAGTTGGAAGTAGAGGGTGTGGATTCCTCTCTAAAAGATACTCTCTTTTCACTTTTCATTCTTGCTCTCTTCTCTATTAAGTTTACTTCCACCGAAAGAGCTCCTCTTTGCATATCTTCAAGAGTTGCAAAATCCCTCTCTCTCAGCTGATAGGTCATGTCAGAGTCAAACCCTTCAGGAAATTTATTTAAAGCTGAGCCCTGTGGAGGTTTTAGTTCTGGGGAAAGTGCATTATACACACTATTGAACCTAGTGCAGTAAGCTTGCACACTTTTCCTAGTGTTTCTATGGAGGTTTTTGTAGTCAGAAAGGACTTGGAGAGGGTTTTTATTTACTTCCCATTTGTTTAGGAACGTTTGATGGAAGCCTTGGAGATCATTAATACTATGGGGGGCTAAACCTTTGAACCATTTTCTTACTTCTCCCCCTAGGCTCTGAGAAAATAACCTAAGCTTGACAGAATCATCATCAATTTCATTTTTTTTAAAGTAGTCATTCATTTTATCTACATGTTTTGATGCAGTTGTAGCATTATTGGCATCATATAATGGAATTTTGGACTGATAGTCATGTGGAAGATTGAATAGTGGTACAGGAAGAACTAGGGGTGCATACCATGCAGCCATGATAGGTGGTGGGGGTGGATTTACAAGAGGGACAATGAATGTAGGGTGAGTAGAAGTGGATGGACCAGAAAAAGAATGTTGAGCTGATCTTGGATGAGAGACACCTAAATTGTGAAGGAAATGTAAATCAGGAGGTGTTGTTTCTCTATTACCAGGATTTTCACTTGCCTCAGGGGATGAAAGTGAAAATTCAGAGTCTAGCTGAGTTATATCATCAAATGACCTAGTTCTAAATGGATTTACTAAGGCAGGTTGTGATTGTTGTAGAGCTGTAAGATTTTTGGGAACTGAATTAGCTCTCAAGGGTGATCTAAAAACAGTTGATAATTTAATCCTAGGAGACTTCCAAAGGATGCTTTCTGGGTCATCAACTATCTCAGGCTGATCTGGGTCAGGATGGGCTCTAGTGTGGATCTTTCTAGAAGCCACTATGCTATGTTTACTAGACCCAAATAAACAAGAAAAGTTCAACCAGGTATGACACTCTTTAGAAGGTTAACTAGTCTGTTTGAAATTCAATCCTACAGTCTTCTAACTGAGTTTGAAAGATGTTATAATGATAAGGGTTATTCCTATTGGAGTCTTAAGGTCTGTTTTTAGGATTGTGGAGTTGCCAGGTGGAATTTTTAAGCTCCCTTGGAGTAAAAGTTTTTATGGTCCACCACCAAGTTTATTATGAAACCAAACTAAGACGTTTTTTGGGTTTTTCTGAGTTGTTTTGGTCTTATAGGTTAAGAGAGTGTTCTAAGTCTGATTTAACACTTAGCTAGGGTGTCAAAACATACAGAGTTTACTCTTATGGCTTGGTAACTGAAATATTCAAGGTTTGACAGGGCTTTATGAGAATCCTAAGGGTTACTTAGTTTGTCACTGATTCAAAAGGTCCTATCATGATTACCATTGCTTGGTAGTGCTTGAATAAGGTTTATATTTAGACAGTGAGTGTTTTGTTTTGCAGATTCCACTCAATGTCCCACCGTGATCGCCATTATGTTGGTGGCGATGAGGTGGCTGATAATCACTGGATAGTCTTTAAAAATAAGGGATTTCTAGAGTCCTAAGGGGTACTTAGATTTTTACTGACTCAGAAGGTCCCACCGTGATCGCCATTATGTTGGTGTCCCGTGTTTTGATAGTTTGGAAAATCAAAAGACAAGGCAACATCAGAACCAATCTTTAGAGTTACAGGATCTAGTCCTCCTGTTCTCAGAGAGGGATCTCTCAAATGTTTGTTTGCAAAAGTTTATCTTGTGTGCTTATAATATTGATTTTAGACTAGTTATTAAGTGTAGGTGTTGTTTGTTCGTTTGGTTGGATTGAATTGATACAACAGAACATGAAAGGTCTAGGAAAGATACACAGAATGGAGAAACATCTGGTTCATTGGGCAATGGAGTCAAGAAAAGGTCATAGCAAACTCATCAAAGGATATGGGATATCAAAGGGCAAATCTAACTTGGCCACAGGATCCTTTTGTTTTTGGAATGGGATGAACATTAATGATTTGGAAAGAGAGTTTCAATTCTCAACAAAGGGAATTTGAAAGCATAATTTGAAACAATAAAGAGTTCTTTGATAGACAGGGCTAACCATAAATTCTACAAATCACACCTTTAAGCAAACAATGATTTCAAAACAACTTTCAAAGTAAAATCTAAGATTCGGGGAACACCCTATTTCCTCAAATATTTTATTCTAAAGGACTTTAGAAAACATATAAGATTTACTAATAATCACAATCATAGAAGAGGGAACACCTAAAAACATCTATGATCATAATTATAACAACCTTTAAGCCAACTGTTTAAGTGAGGACAAAGGGCAAGATCAAAATAGACCTCTCTGATTCACTATAAGCAAATAACTTCAAAGGGAGACTTCAATAACAGTTTTTAAGTGGCAACAGACAAGCAGGGAGAACCATAAATCATGCTGAAACCAACTGTTCAAACTATTAAGGAAATAAACAAGCATGAAGACTAAAGAGAAAGATTAAAGCCTCTAAAATACTTCAGCAGAAGAAAACATGAAACAGTGAAGGATGAACAGGTCTAAGGTGCTTCTAGGAGTCATTTCTTAGCCTAATACTTTCTATCCTACTATAGTAATAAATTATGGAACATAATGAAAACACGGGAAAAAAAAACATAACACAGTTCAGAATACTTCACCAATAGCCAAGCTCATGGATCCAATGATAGAGCCTTCTCAGGAACAAGCATGCAACAACATCATCAAGACCTCCAAGACTTCAATTTGTTCTTCAACTTCAAAGGACTATGTATTGATTTCAGAGAGTTTAAATATTACAACTTGTGATCAAACAACAACCAACCCTTCACTCATCTTATTCAGAAGTATATATAGAAGAATGAGGGGGTGAGATCTGATAAAAGATCTCAAAAACTAATTAATACAGACTTAAATGGCTTCTCAGCCTTTGGGGGGCTCAACGAAGAAGCTTACAATAGGTGTCTTCTGTATTAAATGATTTACATAAAGATTTTAAGCTCGGTGGAAGCTTAATTTGACCTTTGAGGCTCTGTGTCATGTTAGAGTAACCCTGTAGATATTTTTTCATTAATTTTGTTCGCAGAATTACCCTTTAGCTGTGTTGTGAGGCAGATATTTGATTTCATGCAATAACTTCGGCCTGTATTTGATTTCTTTGAGGCACAGGTGTCTTTTGTAGTAGCTTAGAAGAATTGATTTTCTTTAACTAAGGCGGTGGAGCTTTACGTAGGATAGAAACATTCGATTTTTTCCTTGTAATATTTGGTCATAATCAGCTCCCTATTAAATTTTCGCAAGCAACCCTGTTTAAATCCTAAAAATCCCCTCTCGTGGCCTAAGGAATCCGTTTTCTGCCTACCGTTACCTTTCCCGCCCCCAAATTACATTTAAAAAGGCCGCAAAACCCATATTTGAAAATCTGTAAAGCCTAGCACTTTTCGGTCAGACCCCCGCATCCTTTTCCTCCACGTAATTCAGTGCTAGAACCGAGGGCAAAAGCACTAGGCGCTTATCAAAGTATATCGGGTGCATTCTGAGCCGTCCGATCAAACCATAGATCGACGTACCGTAGTTCTCCTGCCATGGTGGTCCCCGCACCCAAAAACACTGTTCAAAACTGCCCGGTATTCATCGCACCGCCTTTCGCAGGCGAGTCGTATTTCTCAAAACGGAGCAATTCCATACACAGTTGGCCACGTGTCCTCACGTACGGCTCCAAAACCGTCGTTCATCGCATGTTATTGATCAGTAAAAGTCACGCAGCGATATCGCTTTCAGCCGCCCAATCTGGGGGTCTTCATCCAACGATCTTCGTGCTCCGAAGCTGCATAAGTTTTATCTACTGGAAAATCACGCCCCTGGCCCACTGTCCATTGCCTCTGATGCTCTTTCAACCGTGAATCTCCCCCTTGAGATCGGACAGTCCACATCTAGTCACATGGACACCTTGGACCCAGTCTCCCACCATGTCATTATCCCACGTGTGCGTTGCATTTCTCCTCCGCCCATTACATATGTCAGTCATAAGTCAAATTTCATATTTTTTTGCTTAAAACTTTCGCTAATTCGCCTACCATTATTTCCACTGCACTTTCTTCGTCACCACCCCGCATGCTTCCTCCATTTCATCATGTTGCTTCACTAAACAGTCGCCTCCATTGCATTTCCATCCCTCATGCATTTGTTTTATTCACAACTTTGTGTGTTTTGCAGGTTTACAGCAACAAAGAATTATCATAATTTGCAGCATCCATTACAAAAGCCTAGAACACATCAAAGGACCAATTTTTCAGAGCCGAAATTTATGAAGGAAGTCCTGGGTAGCTGCTGTGACATGACATCCATTAAAGAAATAGGGTTATACTTTGGCAAGCTTCCCAGTGTCATTCAAGAGGCAGATATCATAGATGGAGACATAAAGGTTGCGGCAAAGAGTATCAGTGGAAGGTCAAGGAATTCAGTGTTCAACATTGAAGATTTTAAATCATAATTCAGGGTTTAGAAGGCAGAGGGTACAATGAACAAAAAATAATACCCTCCAGGTTTCATTTTAGCAGATTTTTCTTTCAGGAAAGGACAGAATGTTTATGGGATTCTACTCTATGCCGTGTTCCTGAAGAGGCTTTCACCCAGTGTATTCATTTCAGAAAGCAGGCCACAGAGTACAAACAACATAGCATAGTCATTCAGCAGTATGGGCGCGAATCTTTCTGCCATTTTACCGTAATTATGTAAATTAAATGTTCACCACCTACCTCTTTTACTAGGTTTTGGTTTCTCTTATAAAATTCCAGGAGAACGAATGATTTAAGGTTCCAGATTTTATCAGAAAATTATGCAGTGAAAGGTTTTTTGTATACATTTTGTAAAGCTCTTGTATGAAGGCTCAGAGCCCATAAGGTCTCAGTGAGGAGGAGTTCTATCTGTTAAAGAGGATTCTGGTCTTTGGTATTTCACAGTGTGTAACCTTTTCTCTTATGTGTTATATTTATAGATCATTTCATTTCATCCATCTTTCTTGTATCATGTTTTGGAATGCGAGTGGCTCACTGATTTTTGGTATGGATTCATCCTAGTTGATGACAATGCTCAGATCAGTCAAGCGCTTTAAATATGTCTCATGCATGATATTCTGTTCCATTATTCAACTAAACCGTATTTCTGCTATATTAGTTTCTTTGGGAGGGTGCTTTTAAAATGCTATTGTCATGTATGGATTCTCAGATTGGTAAGCCCATGCATGGTGGTATTGTATATCTGGGTATCAGCTCAATGTTAACTAATATCTCCTCTGCATTTCATTCACTACATACACCTTCTGATAACTTATGTCTGTGAAGTATTTCTGAATCGGCCCGCTTTGCAGTAAACTGTCTCTGAATTTTCTGTTGCTATTATATTAGAATTCTACATATTGCCTCTACAATATCTCTTTTCCTGTGTCAGTTTCTGAGAGTTTGGTCCCATTCTAGTTTATTTCCCTGTTTACAGGAGATAGCATGTGAGCTGAAGTTGACAACTTCACACATTATATTATACGCTCCTTGCTACGCTAAGATGTCCTAGGCACTGGTCTCTCACAACTCTAGGCTGTCTCTAGGAGCGACAACATCTTTCTGGCGCCACTGTCGAGGACGAAGTTGAGAAATTTTAGAATCCCTGGGCCTCGACAAAATCCAATTCACTCTTCAAGTAGGTGAGTATGGAGAGTTGAGAGTTGTAGATCTGTCACCTTGGAGACTCCACATTTGTTCATTTGATAAATCTATTTGCAGTCCTGGCTCCTCATAAGCCACACCTGAGGTGAGATACGTCTAAGCCAAAGTCACCTTCATTGTCTGACCCTAAAAATATCATACATAGAAGAAAATGGAGGGAAATAAAGTCAGTCCATTCTGAGATTCCCGAATTCTCTCAAGAAGACTATCCATCCTATTCCTCTTAAGAAGTCCAAATAGAAAATCCCTACTACATTGAGGAAAATCTCGAATATTACCCAGATAGTCCACCTTGGGAGGGTATCAGAAATAAAAACAGTCTTCATCCTACTCATGAGGTTGAAGAGGTCAAGGAAGTAACCGAAGTATCTGCTGTTAACAGGCCTTTTTTCCCCTCAACCCCTCAAGCTACAGTTGAGTATATTCCTATTATTATTCATACTCCACTTCCACCTCCTCCTCCTCCTCTTACTCATCAAACTATTGAACTACCTCCACCTCCTCCAATGGCCAATGTTCCGACCTTATTGATGAATAAATATGCTCCCCTGGCATTACCCCAAGTGTTGAATGATATGCCCCAGGATTATCTAAAGATCTTGCCCAGATTCAATGGGGAAAACGAGATTGATGCTCAAAAACATCTTGAGACTTTCTGCTCCTTTGCAGAGAACTTTAATGTTGAACATTTAGATGTGGTCTTAAGAATGTTTGTGCAATCTCTTGATGGTGAAGCTCGAATATGGTTTAAGACATTGGCTGGCCGTTCTATTAAAACTTGGGATAACATGGAAGACACTTTTCTCAGGAAATGGGGAGAGAAGAAAGATAATGGAAATTGTCTCATTGAGTTCAATACACTAAAGAAAATACACAATGAAGGAGTGTCAGAATTTATCAAGAGATTTAATAAATTGTATCTGAGTCTCCCTGCTGATATGAAACCCCATCAAACTATTGCTAAAGTTTTTTTTGTAGTAGCCTTTGATTCAAAATTTGGTTTCTCTCTCAGAGAAAGAAAGCCTGCTACTCTGGATGATGCTTAGGCAGATGCACTAGAGCTAGAAGCAAACTTTGCCTCCACTAGTAAGTCAAAGGGAAAAGCTGAACAAGATACCAGAAGAAGAGGCAAAGAGGAGGTATCCACTTCTAGTCAGGACAGAGACTCAGCCAATGAAAAAATGGAAGAAATGAGAAAATTGATCAAGAAAATGGTCAAGCTTGAATTGGAAGCCAAGAACACAGCCTTCAAGAATTTTCAGAATGCTCCAAACGGAGGTTACAATCCTCAGTACAGAAGACCACCCCTGCAAATATTGCTAAGGGAATAAAAAGAGCAATAGGATCAGGTACCACACCCATTGTACCTGGAAGGCCCAGAAGATGATCCCACTGGAGATACTGCCTATGGAATGGAGGATGAAAATCTTGCTTTCTCGGATAGAGAAGAAGAGGAATGCTCATTGCAAAAAGAAGAAAAGGCTAGAGACACGGAAGACTCAGAGATTGATCACTGTTGTAAGCAATTTTTTGCTCTTGAGTACGATTTCTCTTCTAAGAAGAGAAATCGTAATCAAGAGCAAGAAGAAGAGCCACATCAGAAGGAAGCACCTGCTCAGGAGGAGTCAACAATGCAAAAATCCACAGACAAAGGTAAGGGACCTCTAAACAAACCTTTGCAGTCTAGTGATCAAATTCCTTCCTCTTCAAAAGCAGTCATTCCACCTAATGTCAAGTCTGTGTCTAAAGAATTCAAGCCCCCAGCTAAAAATAAAGAATCAAAATAGGTTTTGATAGAAAAATCCCCTCCTACTTTCAGTTTGCAAAAGGAACTTGACTGAACTGTTGAAACAGCCAGCATATCAATCTCAAGTCACCTCTTTCATGCTCCCTCCAAAAGCACCAATCATCCTAGATAGTGTCAACCTTCAAGAAGAAATACCCATGGTAATTTTTGGCCCACATGTTGAGGTGTTATATCCCTCTACTCCTCCCTTCTATGTGTCTCTAGTGATTCATGACCTGCTACTACATAACTGTATGCTAGATTCTAGAGCTTCCCACAATCTTATGCCTCTGTCAGTCATGGAACAACTAGGATTACAAATCACATGTCCATATAAGGACCTTTATTCATTTGACTCCAAAAGAGTTAAATGCTTGGGGATGCTCAAGGATTTGGTGGTCACTTTGGCTCAAATCCCATCAAAAAGTGTGGTAATGGACATCGTGGTAGCTGACATCCCAACTCGTTTTGGTATGCTGCTGTCAAGGTCCCGGGGAACAAAAATCGGTGGACCACTCAAGATGGATTTAACATATGCCACAATCCCGGTTTTTGGTGGTCAAGAGAGGAGATTATACAGGGAGACTAGATTTGTCAAGATGTTGAATAAGGCTGACAATTCTATAAATTCACCAGTCTACAGTAAGGAAGGATATTTTTCATGCTTGATGCTGGAAGAAGATCAAGATTATGCTCATGAACCATCCTTTTGTTAGATCAAGACTGAACAGATCGCAGAGAGCCATGAAGCAGGAATCTGGACGCTCCATTTTGATGGGGTAAATTCAAAGGAAGGTAATGGGGCTGGAATATTATTGATTTCTCCTACAGGAAGGTGGGTTCCATTGTCCTTCAAGCTAGAATATGAAGCCACCAACAATGTGGCTGAATATGAAGCACTCCTGTTAGGATTGCAGACAGTCAGGAACATGAATATACAAAGTTTAAAAGTTCTAGGAGATTCAGAGCTAGTGGTTAGATAAGTCAGGAATCAGTGTTAGACCAAACATCCTAGGCTAAGGGCTTTTAGGAATGAAGTTTGGGACATGGTAGAAAATTCCTTCTTGGCATTTAATATCCAGTTCATGCCCCGAGAACAGAATAACATGGATGATTCCCTTGCTGTGGCTGCTAGTACATTTCGACCACCTCAGAACCCTCTTTTAAGATATGAAGTTGAGGTGTGTTATCGGCCTTCAATCCCAGATAAAATCAAATACTGGCCGGTGTTTGAAGATGAAGAACAAATGAAAATATTCCTCGAAATAGTAGGAGAATTCTCCAATATGGAGATTGATGCTGATGAAGAAGAGGTTGAGTCTGAAGATACTTCAGAAAGAAATTGGGAGGAGAAAGTGGCAGGTAATAAGGTGTTGCAGTTAAAGGGAAACATACTACCTAGAGGGCTGGTGCCTCTAGAAATATTGTTTGACAAAAATGATGTCCCACTGCTGCTAAGCAAAGTGGTAGAAGAAAATCAGATAGAAGACCTGAATTTGGGTACTGAAGCTGACCCAAAAATTGTAAAACTATACAGGAAGATCCCCGGGGAATATAAAAAGATATATCAGAGATTACTTCAGTCTTACAGAGATGTGTTTGCATGGTCCTATCAGGACTTCAAAAATTTTGATATCAATATTATGCAGCACAAAATTCCACTGAAGGTAGATGCAAAGCCCCATAAGCAGAAGCTCAGACAAATCAATCCCCTGCTGCTGCCTTCTATTGAGAAAGAAATTAAGAAGTTGTTGAAGGCCAAAATAATTGTACCATTGAGGTACTCTGAATGGGTGGAAAACCTGTCCCTATATGAAAGAAGAATGGAGAAATAAGGTTGTGTGTGGATTTTAGAAATTTAAACAGAGCATCCTTAAAGGATAATTATCCACTGCCTAAGATGGATCACATCTTGCAGAGGGTGGTTGGAGCTTCTAGGATGTCAATGATGGATGGATTCTCTGGTTATAATCAAGTGGTTGTACTTCCAGAAGATCAAAAGAAGACTGCTTTCACCACACCGTGGGGTACATTTGTGTATGCCAGGATGCCTTTTGGATTGATTAATGCAGGGGCCACTTTTCAGAGGGCAATAGACATTGCTTTTGTTGGGGAGCAAGATAAATTCCTGGTGGTCTACCTCGATGATATCACTGTATTTTCTAGGAATGATACTGAGCACATTGAGCATCTGCGTAGAGCTTTTGAGAAATGCAGAAGGTATGGTATCTCTCTGAACCCTCAAAAGTCTTTATTTTAATTAGAAGAGGGAAAGCTTTTGGGCCATATTGTGACCAAAGATGGGGTGAAGATAGATCCTAAGAGGGTAGAGGTTATAAATGGTATTTCTTTTCCCAGAAATAAGAAAGAGGTACACGTATTCCTAGGGCATATTAATTTCTTGGGAAGGTTTATTTCTAACTATGCTGAAATAGTTAGACACATAACTAACATGCTGAAGAAGAATAATGAAGTTAAATGGTCCCAGGAATCACGAGACAAATTTACTAGAATAAAAAATGCTTTTGCAGAAGCCCCTGTGCTAGCTGGACCAGATTATGATAAACCTTTCATGATTTTTTCTTTTGCATCACCTCACACAATAGCAGGAGTTTTATTGCAGAAAAATGAGGAAGGGTATGAGTAGCCTATTGCCTTTTTCAGTTAGGTGCTTCGTGATGCAGAATTAAAGTAAAAAATATTGGAAAATCAAGCATACGCCCTAGTGAAATCCCTCAAAGCATTCCGTGTATATATCTTACAGTCCCACATCACTGCATTTGTGCCTGCAGCTACTGTAAAAGATATCCTTATTTAGGGGGATAGTGAAGGAAAAAGGGGGAAGTGGATTGCCAAAATACAGGAGTATGACTTAGAAATCCACCCTACTAAGCTGATCAAAGGACAGGGGCTTGCTAAAATGTTATCTGAATCAAACTATCAAGCTCTGGGCATAAATTTTTTCATTATAGCAGGTGAGGAATCTGAAGAGAAAGAAGAACGACAGGGAATTGGAGTGGCTACTCCAGAAACACATATGAAGTACCTCACCAGTCAGTGGTACAAAGAGATAGTAGAATATCTCCTTACACTTAGTTTCCCTCCAAGTTGTGATAAAACTAAATAGAGAGTTCTGAGATTGAAATCACAGAAGTACATAGTGGCCAATGGCCGACTATACTGGTGAGATCCCTCAGGTATCCTACTGCTATGTCTCACAGAGGATGAGGTAGGAAGTATTATAGTCGAATTTCATGAAGGAATTTGTGGGGGTCACTACAGCTAGAGGGCCACGGCTCATAAAATCCTGAAGGCTGGTTTTTATTGGCCCAAGCTTTTTGGAGATGTTTTTGCTTAGGTTAGAGCATGTGAAAATTGTCAGGAATTTGCTGAAAGGAAAAAGTTAGCACCTCTGCCCATGATTCCTGTGCACGTAGATGAACCATTCAAACAGTGGGGAATTGATTTTATAGGTGAGATAGATCCTCCATAAAGTGGAAAAAATAAGTGGATTTTAACAGCCACTGATTATTTCACCAAATGGGTGGAAGCCATACCTGCAAGAAATGCTACAGATACTATGATCATAAAGTTCATGGAGGAAAACATCATATCCAGGTTTGGTTGCCCTGCCAGAATAGTGACTGATAATGCACAGGATTTCAAGTCTGAAAAATTTGTGAGTTTCTATTAGCAATATAATATCACACTAAGTCACTCTACGCCCTATTATCCGCAGGGAAATGGCTTGGCAGAGTCTTCCAATAAAACCCTGGTGAAGGCATTGAAGAAGGCTATAAATGAGAATCAAAGGAATTGGGATTCCCAATTGAAATTTGCTCTGTGGGCCAATAGAATTACCAGCAAGAGAGCAACTTGGAAATCCCCATATGAACTAGTATATGGGTGGGCAGCGATATTTCCTATTCAATTAGCCCTACCAGTGGCCCGATTCATGCAGGAAAGTCAAGAAGAGCCTAATGATATGATCAGGAGAATAAACCAGTTGGTGGAATTGGAAGAAACACGCAATCGGGTGAATCAAAGGCTAATAGATTATCAAGAGAAGATGAAACACCTCTTTGATCAGCATGCTAAGGACAGGAAGCTGCAGATTGGTGATTTGGTGCTCAGATGGGATATCCGAAGAGCTGAAAAAGGTAAACATGGTAAATTCGACCCCCTCTGGTTTGGTCCTTTCAAAATTGTGGAACAGGGGGGCAATAATACTTTCAGGTTGGAGAATTTACAGGGTGACTTGCTGGATGCCCCTGTAAATGGTCAATTTATTAAACCTTATTTCCAGTTCTAATCTAGGCAGGGACAGCCTGATGTACTATACTGTATTTTAGCTTTTGTTTTATCTTTGTTCGAATAATGTGGGTGTTGTGATGAATTATAAAGTGAAAAATGGAGGTGTTGGAGAGCAGAGTCTGCATACATGATGATTAGGAAGGTCTGCGAATTTCTCGACATGTTCAGGGATGAACGTACCATCCCCAGGTGGAGCCAATGTTGATCATAATCAGCTCCCTATTAAATTTTCACAAAGAAACCCCATTTAAATCCTGCAAATCCCCTCTCGCGGCCTAAGGAATCTGTTTTCGGCCTACCATTACCTTTCCTGCCCCCAAATTACATTTAAAAGGGCTGCAAAACCCATATTTGAAAATCTGTAAAGCCTAGCACTTTTCGGCCAGACCCCTGCACCCTTTTCCTCCACGTAATTCAGTGCTGGAACCGAGGGATAAAGCACTAGGCGCTTATCAAAGTATATCAGGCACATTCTAAGCCGTCTGATCAAACCATAGATCGACGTATCATAGTTCTCCCACCGTGGTGGTCCCCGCACCCAAAAAAACTATTCAAAACTGCCTGGTATTCATCGCATCGCCTTTCGCAGGCGGGCGGTATTTCTCAAAACAGAGCGATTCCATACGCAGTTGGCCCCGTGTCCTTGCGTACGGCTCCAAAACCGCCATTCATCGCACGTTATTGATTGGTAAAAGTCACGCAGCGATATCACTGTCAGCCGTCCGATCTAGGGGTCTTCATTCGACGATTGTCGTGCTCTGAAGCTGCATAATTTTTATCTACCGGAAAATCACGCCCCTGGCCCACTGTCCATCGCCTCCGATGCTCTTTCAACCATCGATCTCCCCTCTGAGATCGGACGGTCCACATCTAGTCACATGCACACCTTGGACCCAGTCTCCCACCACATCACAATCCCACGTGTGCGTCGCATTTCTCCTCTGCCCATTACATATGTAAATCATAAGTCAAATTTCATTGTTTTTCATTTAAAACTTTTGCTAATTCACCTATCATTATTTCCATTGCGCTTTCTTCGTCACCACCCTACATGCTTCTGCCATTTCATAATGTTGCTTCACTACACAGTTGCCTCCACTGCATTTCCGTCCCCCATGCATTTGTTTTCTTCACAACTTTGCGTGTTTTGCAGGTTTACAGCGACAAATAATTATCATAATTTGCAACATCCATTACAAAAGCCAAGAATGCGTCAAAGGAACAATTTTTCAGAGGCGAAATTTATGAAGGACGTCCTGGGTAGCTGCTGTGACATGACATCCATTAAAGAAACAGGGTTATACTTTGGCAAGCTTCCCAGTGTCATTCAAGAGGCAGATATCATAGATGGAGACATAAAGGTTGCGGCAAAGAGTATTAGTGGAAGGTCAAGGAATTCAGTGTTTGGCATTGAAGATTTTAAATCATAATTCAAGGTTTAGAAGGCAGAGGGTACAATGCACAAAAAAAAATACCCTCCAGGTTTCATTTTAGCATATTTTTCTTTCAGGAAAGGAGAGAATGTTTATGGGATTCTACTCTATGCCGTGTTCCTGAAGAGGCTTTCACCCAGTGCATTCATTTCAGAAAGCAGGCCACAAAGTACAAACAACACATCATAGTCATTCAGTAGTATGGGCGCGAATGTTTCCGCCATTTTTCCTTAATTATGTAAATTAAATGTTCACCACCTACGACATCAATGCCTCATGAAACATTGATGAAATGTGCATTTAACACCTGTGAATGATTTCCTTTGGTGAGTCGAAGGCGGGAGGATCGTCATCCTCAGCCTGCGAATTTTCCTCAGAATGGCGGAAAACCATTTAAACCCTGCAAAAATACAAACAACTATTACAAAATCCTACATATATAGGTTGACTGCTTCAAAGGACATGTGGAGGGAGCGTGGCCATTTGATGGCATCATCCAACGGTCAGGATTGATTGGGAGAGGTCGTAGAACAAGCGGAAAAAAGATTAAAACCGAGCCGTCGATCGCGCAGAGATCACCGGTAGAGAGTGAAGGAGGAGGCAGAATAGGAGAATGAATCTGAGCCGTCAATCGCGCAGAGATCGACGGTGGGGAGTGGAATTTGAAAGTCAAACGGAGGGAATCTGGGCGATGAATTTTGGACCATCAATCTGCAGATCAGATCGACGGCGGAGATGCTATTGCCGCTGCACGGTAGCCCGGTTATCGCGCGTGCATCTTAGATGAGCGATCGTTGTCCGATGATCGGCTCCAGATCAGACGGTGGACGTGAATATCGCTGCGTGTCCATGTCCTAACTTTAATGTGCGATGGATGGTGGTTTTTGGAACACTGCCCAGGACACGTGTCGAGCAGTGTGTGGAATCGCTGGCGATCGGGGAAAAATCGCCCTTGCCCCAAAGGCGATGCAATGGATACCACGCGGTTTCTGGAGTGGGGAATAGCTGGCAGGGACCATCGAGTAGACAGACTTCGCACCGTATGATCTGTGGATTTAGATTGAAAATGGAGATTTAGTGGAAGATTGTACCGATGGAAAACTTTACAAAAATAAAATAAAACCCGAAATTTTCAAATAAAAAAGGTTTTTTAATATTTTTGGGGCGGAATAATTTTTTAAAAAACAGATAAGTTCCTGACTGACTCAACGCCTAGTTCTGGTGCCAGGGTGCATGGATGAAAATGGTTAGAGACTTAAGCCGAAGGGGGCTTAAGTCCCATACATAGAAAATATGCAGTTTAAGGGTTTTTCAAGGATTTTGAAAGGGATTTTAGGATTCCGATAAGGCTAAGAAGGGGTCTTAGAACTTTATCAAGGGGTTTTATGATGTGGAAAAGGGAGAAACATGAAAAGGAGGGATTTTGATGGGAAGTGGGGGAAAAGAAAAAGAGATTAGTCTTGGAAGAGGTGGAAAAGGAAAAGGGAGTTTGCAGCAGTACTTTGTCTTGGAAATCAGCAGGATTTCAGAGTCTTTTAGGATGTAAACAACAGTGTAGGTTTGGACAGAGGCATGAGGCCTTCAAGGAGTCTTCAAGAGCCAACAATTTTTAGTGATAATCTTTGTTCCTTGGAGGCTCAAAAAGTCTTAGCCACCTTTTGGTGTAGCAAATATTATAGGTGGCTAACACTGTGAACCCGTGGATGAAATATTAGCCGTTGATCTATGTTATATCGAACGTCTAGCGCTAATTCCGCAATGTGCCCATCTCCTCTCTCCTATCCCCTTCCGATTTCATATGAGTTGTCGATCTGTCTCGAGATCCAACGGCTATCGCGTAATCGCTCACTGCCAATCGCATCGAATTTGACCCTCGCCGATTAGTGAGTCCCGATTGAATCCCTTCCATTGATCCATTCGGATCCAACAGCCCAGATTTCTCCTCATTCCACCCCGTGTTCCCCGATTGGTCACCCCCGATGCAATCCCAACCATCGATCTTCCGTCGATCCGATGGTCTAGATGGAATCGCAACATCGTCCCATCGGACTTTTGGCCCCTGCCTCCTCCGATTACGATTGAATAGCAACCGTTCATCTCATTTGATCGGATGGTCAGGTTTACTCCCCCTCATTCGTTTAGCCCTTCTGCCTCTGCCTCATCTTTAAATCTCCACTGTTGATCCCCTAGGATCCAACGGCCAGGATTCCTCCCAACCATTAACCATGTCTCCCTGCCTTCGCTTTCTCGCTTTCTATCTCAGCCATTTTTTTTGTAGATCAGATGGCTCACAATAAAACCGCCATTGAATTGGCCCCCATTTCCGACCGCGCATCTCCCCGTATCGTGCTCCATCTGCCACCGTTAGATCTCACAGCCCCAGATCTGATGGCCAGCATCCATATCGCGTAACTTTGGCATCTAAGGTTTAACAGTTCAAATTCACATGATATAGGCAGTTTTTTTTCGCCACGTGTTGAGCGGCAAAGCATATCGCGTGATTTTCAGCAAAATTTGAAACCACCCTTTTGCTGCATGAAAAAAACTATTTTCCCTGGAAAACCACTTCCCCTCTTCTGCCTCTGGACTTTCTTCCATGCAATCCCGATCGTTGATCTGTGCAGATCAACGACCCTCATTACATCTCGCATTAAATTCATATTTTTCCATCGGGCGACCATAGAACTTCATCGCATCATCCCGACTGTGATCTCCTCCTGAGATCTAACGGTCCATATTCTATCGCCCTCCGCCCATGCCAGGTCCCGCCATTTAAGCCCATTTCATTGAATTTTCATTATTTTCCTTTGTATTTCGCCAAAGGGTAGACTTTAATGTTTAACATTAAAATGTTTATTCGTTCCACCTGACCTTCTAAAGGCAGTCCATCAGTTAATCACAACCGTCTATTAACACCACCAGATCTGATCGGATGGTCCACAACCATTCCTCCACCAAACCTCCATCAGATCAGATTTTCACCGTTCCATTGCATTTTTCAATCGTTTTCAATTGCATCCACCGCTTCCACCATGTATGCGTTGCCATTCCCACAGTCCTCCATGACATTCACCATCACTCTCGCATGGATTTCTTAACATGTTTGTGTGTTTTGCAGGGTTACAGGCAGTGGAAATCGCCATGGCTCACAGTCACTGTCATAGTGACACAGAGCGCAGAGAAGGCCATGTTCAGAGCCTGAGATTGCAGAGAAAACGCTTGGGGAGGTGTTGGAATGAAATATTTCATTAAAAACAATGTTTAACTCTATAAGACCATCCAGCACCATTAAAGCTCCATTTTCACACATAGAGACAGTCAATGAAGTGACAAAGAGTATCAGTGAAGAATTAAAGAGTTTAATGCCCGTTATCGAAGATTTTAAGCCTTAATTCAATGATCAAAGGGCGAGTGTACCAAATTGAATACCTTTTGATTAACACAGAGGGCCTAATGAGGCCTAAAGCCCAGAAAACAATATTATCAGTGATCACATTAGCAGAAGGTTCTTTCCCGTGAAAGGACAAGTTCCCATACTGTTTTGTATTCTACATCGAGCTCCGAAAAAGATCTATACCCTGACAAAAAGTCCTAATGTTTCCAGAGCATTTGTTATGCAGTATGGTGGACCTGAAAGTCATTTATCTGCCTTTTTCTTATCACCAGATTACTACAGAGTACTACAGCCTAAATTACATAAAAGAACATATCCAAAGTTACTACCAGCCTGTTGAAGACCTCTCTTTCATCTAAAGAGCACTGAAAATCAATGCATATATATTAAGACAAAGTGGGCCTCGAGCCCTCTTCTTCTACTTCTATTTTAATGTTACATCTACCTCCTCTCCCTCTTTTCAGTTATAATAACTCAAGAAAAACACAATGTAAAGGTTGTTGGTTGTTGATCGGATATCTGTGAATTGTAAGTTGTTTCTTTTGAGATATAGTTCTGTGTTTAAAGTTGTAAAATAGGCTAAGGTTATGATTTCAGACTGAATATCAAGCTGTTGGAAAATTTTGTACATGAATGGTGTTGCTCTTTAATATGACAAGCACATTTCTTTGGATCCTGATTTAAAGCAGCGATGATGTTTTCTACTTTGTCTCTGTTTTCCTTCTGTAATTCATTACATTACATTTCTCTGGTAAGAATAAGAAATTTGGCTTAATATATACCCTTGCATGGTACCCTAATGCTCCTGCTCTTCTTATCTTTGATTTTTTCTACTGATTGTGCTACCCGAGAGCTAATTCAAGATAATTTAACCAGTGTAGTAGTTGTTATTCACTGCTAACTGATGTATGAATTTGTGAATCTGTTCTTGGATTTTCTTGTTGGGTTTTAATTGAAGAATTGGGATACTGGGAACTTAGAATGCTGATTCTATCTCATTAGGGTATTTTTCAACCAATTGAACCTTTCTAAGTTCCCTTAAGTTGAATGTCTAAGCATTGAAAGTTCAAAGCCTTTCTCTAATCTTAGGCGTCACCTTTGTGTTTAAATATTAAGTGCTTCTTGTTGTCTGAAGAGTTAACCTTTAGGGGTTGGATCATAGGTGTTTAAGGCATGCTCTATCCCTATATCTAATTCCTAAGTGGTCACCTCAGAGGTTTCCTTGTCATTCACCTTCATTCCTTATCATTTCATACCACACTATCATCTTTAAAGATCCTCTATTTTAGATGACTAGCCCAATTGAAAGCCTTGGATATTGAATAGCAAGTAAAACCTTTTATGACTCCATTTCCCAATGGTTTCGAGTGTTCTATGAGTTATCCCTCCTTTTCCTAAAATCCTCTTTTCTCACCCTTTGTCTTATACTTAACCCTTCTTTCATGTTTCCCAACAACCAACCAAACAAACAAAACAAAATAAACCTTGTGCCTTATAACTAGCCTAATACCTTCAAATCAAGCTTCAAAGACATATACCTTTTCCTTTATAGAGAGATTCCTCTCTGGACCCAGGAGGGCTAGATCCTGAGGTCCCAAATTGGTTTTGATGTTGTCTTATATTTTGGTAGAGCCAAACCTACCAAAACATAGGAACCCCAACATAATGGCTACTCCGCTGAGGACTTTGAGTAAAACACACCTTTAAACACTTCTAAGAACTCAAAGAAGACCATAGTAGCCTGAGTTTGGTGGTTAATCACTATGGTGGACAGTAACCTTCTTGAAACATTCTAAACCCTCCACCTAGAGACTCCACATCTCCTTAATGATTAAAGACTCCACTGGTGATCAATAGGCCTGCTGATTATCTTGGTTTCATAAGACTCCACTGGGAGACTAGCCTTCATTACGACATCAACCATATTAGAAGTAACAAGTAGGATTAAGCTTCTTTGTTTGAAGACAACATACTGGCTTCAAGAACCATTCATAAAAGAGCTTATCCTAACCAAAAATCACTTGAAATAGTTGAAAATCCTGAGAGAATTCTCAGGAAATCTCCCACCCCTAGGAGGCCAACTATTTCTAGACACATCCATAGAGCTAACTCTACACCAGAAAACTTTACAGCTCTATCAGACACTTATTTTGACTTAGACTCACAAATCAGTTTACCAAGAACTAAGTCATTCAATGCTCTAGACCAGTCAGACCTTGAGCTTCTTGGTTCACCATCTCATAGTGGTCAACATATTAGGGATAGAGAGACCCCTCCATCTACACCTCTGGATATTCATTTCATTCAAAAATTGAGGCTCTGTCACCCAAAATTAGCTCAGCAGAGTTTTTCTGGTCCTAGTATTCCTGTCATCCACATACCTGCTGCTCAAGCCAATCCATTACCTCCACAGAACACCATTATGGTAGCATGGTATGCTCCTTTGGTGTTACCACAGCCTCTAGTGTCTTTACCCAATGATTATTAGTAAAAAATCCCACATTTCACTGTAAAAGAGTCTACCACAGCTCAACACCATGTGGATAGGATGGAATATTCCTTTGACTATATGGAGATAGATGATGAGACAGTCAAGATGAGAATCTTTGCCCAGATTTTAGGAAGTGATGTGAAGAAGTGGTTTAAAGGCCTACCTCCTAATAGCATCCATGATCTTCCTTCTTTATATCAATCCTTCATAAAAAAATGGGAATTCAAGACCAACCCTCTCCAAATCTTAGAAGAATACAAGAATCTTAAAAGAAATGTAGGAGAGAGTGTCCATGACTATTCTAAAAGGTTTAACAATGTTTACAACGCTCTTCCTCCACACATGAAACCTCCCCAAGGTATGGCTTTAGTGAAATATCTTGAAGGCTTTGATGCTGACATGGCCTACCAGCTTAGGGAGAGATATTACAACACATTAGAAGATATGAAAAAAGGAGCAGTGAGTGTAAAAGCTAACTTGATTGAAAAGAGAGCTAGAATGAGGTCTGAGAAAAAGGTAACATATAGGGATGACACATCAGCTTCCACATCCGATCCCAAGTATGATAGTCTAGCAAAAAACATGGAAAGGCTAGAGAAAATGATGGAGAAAATGGTTGTCACAGTGAGTAATAAGAACAAAAACCAAAATCATAACCAGAACCAAACCTTTAGGATAAACAACCCTCCTAATTGATAGAGAGACTCTGATCAACAAGTCATACCCCCATTTCAAGAGAAATTACTTGATGAGGATGAGGGGATAATAGAGAAGTCCAAGGGAACCACAATAAACATGGTGGAAATAGACAACTCAATCCACAACTGTTCCACAGAAGACAATCAGACCTCACACTCATATTGGGATGAGGAAAGGTTAGAATATGAGGATTATAGGTTAGGATTTGAAAATGCGATCATGTAGGTCAGAGAACAGTATGAACTTAGAAGCAAAAAGAGCTTAGACACTGCCAAACCAAAAGCTTCTAAGATTACCATTAAGAAAATACCTGAGAAAACTCCTAAGGTGACTGCTGAAAGTAGCAAATCAGCATCTGAGTATTCTGGGAAGAACAAAGAAAAATATAGCCAAAATACTGATAAAAAAAGTCAACAAACTAGCAGCACTAGCACTGCAGCTAATTCTCCAGATAAAACTGCTACAAACACTGTACATAGTGAGAATCAGCACACTGATTCTACCACTAAATTAGTGGCTAACAAAAAAGAGTTGAGTCTTGCAAAGAGTGAATCTCCCTTCAATTTGGAGAGTGAGATTGCTAAAATTAAAATCTCTTTCCCACTCTCTGATTTGGCCACTTAGGATGTATATAAAGGCCAAATTTTGAAAGCTTTAAATCTAGGTGAAAATAGTGACACTGTCAATCTAAGTGATGACCAACCAGTCCTCCTGTTTGGTCCAAAGGTAGAAGGGAAGTTTCAGGAAGGGGTAGTACCTCCTTTTTATAGCAGCCTCAATATCCATGACAAGATCCTTCACAACACAATGCATTACTTTGGGGCATCACACAACCTAATTCCTAAGGTATTTATGGAGAGGTTAGGCCTAGATATAACCCATCCTTATAAATATTTATATTCATTCGACTCTAGCAGAGTGAAGTGACTTGGCCTAATCAAAGACCTTTGTGTGAACCTGACCTAGATTCCAACATAATGCATGGTTATGGATGTTGTAGTGGCAGATGTGCCACCTAAGTATGGAATGTTGTTGTCTAGGTCATGGGGAGCCAAGCTTCAAGGTAAAATGTAGATGGATGGGTCATATGCCAGAATCCCTGTCTTTAACCAGCTTAGGAGACTGTATAGAGAGGCACAAATGAAGTTGATGGTTAGCAGCCTTGAAAAGCCTGAAAATTCACCTCTGTACTCTGTACACACAGATCTAGAATCCATTTTCCTTTGCAATGATGAATCCATAGATGAGCAAGAGCTAGAATATAGAGATGCAAACAATAGTGTAGAGCCCATAGATTTTAACATACTCGCCACTCTAGACTTAGAAGAAAATGAAGAAGAAACCTTTGGACAGTGCACTGAATCTGAAACTCAGAGTGAACAAGAAAAAGATTAAAAACAGTAGGTAACTCACCACTCTGAACTCCATACACATCACGAAGGACAAAAAACTCCACACCATGATTCAAACCCCATATTACAAAATAACAATGAAACCAAAATTAGGGAGGAAAATGATGATAAACTTGAAAACAATCCCTTATGGAGAATGAATTTCGATGGGTCTTGCACTAGAAAGAATGTAGGAGCCGGAGTGTGGTTACATAACACTGAGAGTGACTATACTAAGAGTCATGCCTTCAGACTGGACTTTAAATGTACAAACAATATCGCAGAGTATGAGGCCCTTATCCTAGGCTTGAATCTGTTGAAAAAACTAGGAGCCTGAAGGATAGCTATACACAGAGACTCTGAGTTAATCATAAAACAAGTGAACGGAGAGTATACAGTTTAACACCCTAGATTGAGAGCGTACAGAAACGATACTATGGATTTATTGAAAACCTTTGTAGAGTATGAACTTGTGTTTGTTCCTAGGAGTCAGAATATAATTGCGAATGGATTAGCCTGCATAGCTAGTTCATATCATAAAGCTCCCAATGACAAAAAAATCATCATTTAGATGAAACATGGGCCTCAAATTCCAGATAATAAGAAATATTGGCAGGTCTTTGAGGGTGACAAGCAAATAGACGATTTCCTGATTGGTAGGAATGAGTTTGAATTCTCTGATTTAGATTCTAAATCCGATGAAAGCTGCCTGAGTGAAGAGCCCCCCGATGAAGAAAGATCACCACATAACATAGAAATAAAAACTTTAACTGAAAAAATTGGAAATCAAACCGAAGAATATAAGAACACTGAAAAAGAGGAAATAGAGGTGCTGCAGTCAAAATATAAGAATATACCCAGAGGACTGGCACCTTTAGAGGACCTTTTTTATTTTGATGATGTAGCGAAGAAACCCACTATATAACACTCAGACTCTGATGTCGAGGAATGCAACATAGGCACTGACGATAAGCCTAAGATGATTAAATTGGATAAGTCCTTGCCCGCAGACATGAAAGGGAAATATGTTTACTTATTTAAAGAGTTCATCGATGTGTTTTCCTGGAGCTACGAGGACTTAAAGGCCTACGATACAAACATTATACAACACAAGATCCCTTTGAAAGAAAACAAAAAGCCATTTAGACAGAAACTTCGCAGAATTAAACCGAAACAACTGCCTCTAGTTGAAAAGGAAATCAAGAAGATGTACGAGGCAGGAATTATAGTGCCTGTGAGGTTCTCCGATTGGGTTTCCAACCTTGTAGCTGTGAGGAAAAAGACAAGTGAGATCAGACTATGCATTGATTTCAGAAACCTTAACAAAGCTTCACTTAAAGACAATTACCCATTACCAAAGATGGAACACATACTACAAAGGGTAGTTGGCTCAAAAAGGATCTCCCTGTTAGATGGTTTTTCAGGCTATAACCAAGTTTTAGTACTCCCAGAAGACCAACTCAAGACAACTTTCATCACTCCATGGGGCACTTTATGTACGTAAAAATTCCTTTTGGACTAATGGACGCTGGTGCGACCTTCCAACGAGCAATGGACATAGCATTTTCGGAGGAAATAGGGCACTTCATTGTCATCTATTTGAATGACATAATAGTCTATTCCAATACTGATGAGGAACACCTAAAGAATCTAAGAAGATTTTTCAAAAAATGTAGAAGGTTCAGTCTATCTTTAAATCCCAAGAAGACTGTATTCAGGCTTCAATAAGGTAAGCTTCTTCGCCATATTATATCAGAGAAGGGAATTAAAATAGACCCGCAAAGAGTTGAGGTAATACTGCAGATTACCCACCCGAGAAACATAAAAGAGTTGCAGTCCTTTATTGAGAAAATTAAATTCTTAAGGAGGTTTATTCCCAACATAGCTGAGCACCTTAGGGATATGACAAACATGCTGAAAAAAGGTGTAGGGGTTAAGTGGACTGTAGAGGCTAAAAAATATTTTGAATTAGTTAAAATTACACTCACTCGGGCACCTGTTTTAATTAGCCCTGATTTTTCAAAGGATTTCCTAATATTTTCCTTTGCTTCCGAGCATACAGTGGCTGCAATTTTGCTGCAAAAAAATCCAGAGGGAATGGAACAACCTATTTCTTTCTTCAGCAAAGCTCTGAGGGATGCACCGTTAAAATATAACATAATGGAAAAACAGGCCTATGCCTTAGGAAAGGCGTTGAAAGACTTTAGGGTGTATATTCTGCATTCTCACATCATTGCCTACATGCCAAACATAGTGGTAAAAGACATTTTGTCCCAAGATCCTGATGGAAAGAGGGGCAAATGGATTTTTGTAATACTAGAGTACGACCTGGAAATAAAACCCACAAAACTTATCAAAGTTCAGGGCTTAGCTCAACTAATGGCTGAATCTAACTTGCAAGCCCTTGACATAAACATGGTAGATGCCCTGGATGAACATGAAGGGTTTACTGATCCTACAGTCGAAGAAAATTTTCAAAATTCTCCTTGGTATTCTGATATCCTGTATGTACTCACAAACCTCAATGCCTCTCCTGATTTATCAAAGACTAAGGCTAGATTCTTGAAGTTAAAAGATAGAAACTATTTCATACTGAATGAATGTTTATACTGGAAAAATGCAAATGGTCTATTTCTTAAATGTTTGCCTGAAACTGAAGCAAAGAGGATTAAACAAGAGTTCCATGCAGGAGAGTGTGGAGGCCATTTAAACTGGAAAACCACTGCTAACAAAATACTCAGAGTTGGCTATTAATGGTCTACACTTTTCAATGAAATCCACAAAATAATAATTGCCTACCATAAGTGCCAGATTTTTGAGGGCAAAAGGAAGCTCCTCCCTTTAGCATTGGAACTTATAATTGTTGAAGCCCCCTTTCAACAGTGGGGCCTAGATTTCATAGGAGAAATACACCCTGCTTCTTCTGCACAACACAAGTGGATCCTTATAGCCATGTACTATTTCACAAAATGGATAGAGGCCATACCTTTTAGGAATGCCACAGATGTTGTTATCATTAAGTTCCTAGAAGACCACATCCTCTCTAGATTTGGCTGCCCAGGAAAGATAATCACTGATAATGCTGTTGCTTTTCGATCCAAGAAAATGATTGATTTTTGTCACAGGTATCATATAGCACTCGGTCATTCAATTTCTTATTACCCACAAGGTAATGGGTTAGCTGAATCATCAAACAAGAGCTTGGTGACCATCATAAAAAAACTTTTTGAAGAGAATAAGAAATCATGGCATAACAATTTAGTGCATGCTTTGTGGGCTGACAGACTGAAAATGAAGAAATCCATTAGAATTTCACCATGTCAGCTTGTTTATGGAACAGAGGCAGTGTTTCCTACTAGCGTAGGGGTACTAGTGATTAAACTAGTCCAAGAGATTCAGACAGAAGAGGAAAGCATGGTGAGGAGGATAAATCAAACAATACATCTCCAACAAACAAGAGAAGAAGTCTATAACAGAGCTCTAAAAGTGTAGGAAAATATAAAGAAGTTGTTTTATAAGAGAACACAATTTGTGACTTCAAAATTGGAGATAAGATTCTAAAATGGGACTCTAGGAGAGAAGACAAAGGAAAGCATGGCAAATTTGACAGTCTGTGGTAGGGGCCTTACATCATCCAATCCACCATTGGTCCAAATGCCTTTTTTCTGCAAGAGCTTGATGGTACAGATCTGTTTGGGGGTCCTGTCAATGGAAGGATGCTGAAGCATTACTACTGCTGATTTCCAGTTTGCAGTTTTCATTTCCATTGTAAATACCATTGTTGTGTTTTGTTTTCAAATAAAAAGAGAAAATTTTTCAAAAAAGAGAGAAAGAGAGGTTCAGACATGCTCAAAACTCGAACCTTTGAAGTGCAAATGATTGGCTCTAACATGATCAAAACCTGAGCCAAAGGAAGTAAAGAAGTTGGTTCTAACATGCCCAAAATTTGAACCAAAAAAGAAGAAAGAAGAATCAACTCTAACAAGCCCAAAACCAGAGCTGAAGTGAAGAAGAAAGTGACTCTAACAAGCTCAAAACTTGAGTCACAAAGGAAAGAAGGATGCTTCAAAGTTTCAAGATTTCAAGCCTTCAAGATTTTGTTTTCAATTTTCTACAATTTCAGTTCATGTGTAGCTGTCTTTATTCCATGGACCCACAACAAACTAGACTGTCTGATCCTGGTTTGACTGTTTTTAAATTTCTGTTGTAGAATGTAGGGAAAGAAATATGTTAGACAGTTTAATCCTAGCAGATATTAGTATAGGTAGAGAAGCTATGAGGCCAACAGTTTAATATGGTCTCATGGAGGAATACGGGTAGAATTAGACTAGTTTGTTTTCTTCTTTCAATAAAAAAAATGATGAAGAAGGTCTGCAAATTCAAATGCACCTTGACGAAAAGTGTTAGGATTGTAGGATGGGTAGGTAGATTGTTTGAGGAATGTTTTTTGCTGATTAATATCCATCATGTTTGTAACAGCTGAATCAAAGAAGAGAAGATGGTTCAAAGATCAGGCATCTGGCCTACTTCCCAAAGAATATTCCTGAAGTTCTTTACACCTTCAAGAAGATGCCATCCTCATGTGGAGCCACTGTTAGCCACCTATAAATTTTTTGTCAAGCAAACGGGTGGCTAAATATTTTTTTGAGCCTGCAAGAGATACATTTCCTTTGAAAACATCTCATTCTTGAGGCCTATGTGTGTCCTTTGCCTTTGAAAAGTTCTTCACTACTGTTTCCATCAAGACATCGTCACTGTTTGTGAAAAAATTACGCTCAGAAAAGCCTCCATTTGCCCGTTTGTATCCATGAAAAATTCCTCATTTTAACCCTTTTTTCCCTTTCTAAAATTTCCCCTTTGACCCCCAAAATCTCTTCCTAAGTCTTCCAAACCATCTAATTCCTCCTTTTAAACCATGTGAATCCCATCATTTGGTGAGAAAATCCTTTTTTCCCTCTACCGGAATGTCTGATTCAGCCTTAAAAAACTCTATTTTTAAGCCAAAAACCTATTTTTTACCATATAACAGACTTAGCCCCTTTCCGGCCAGCCCCTTAACCGCTTTCCCACCATATAACCCTCGCCCGAGACCAAGCGCTTAAACCCCAGGTGCTTATCGTATCGGAAAGTCGGAGTGGAGTGCATTTTTCTTTGTTAATTGATTTCTTCCGATGCGAGAAGCTTTGTTCTATGAACCCGCGGATGCAATATTAGTCATTGATCTACGTTAGATCGAATGGCCAACGCTAATTCCACAGTGTGCCCATCTCCTCTCTCCTATCTCCGTTCGATTGCATATGAGCTGTTGATCTGTCTCCAGATCCAACAGCTATCGCATACTCGCTCGTCGCCAATCGTGCCAATCGTGCCAATCGCATCGCATTTGACCCCTGCCGATTGGCGAGTCCCGATTGAATCCCAGTCATTCATCCATTCGGATCCAACGGCCCAGATTTCTCCTCACTTCGCCCCGTGTTCCCCGATTGGTCACTCCCGATCCAATCCCGACCGTCGATCTTCCACCGATCTGATGGTCCAGATGCAATCGCAACATCGTCCCATCGGAGTTTTGGCCCCTGCCTCCTCCGATTCCGATTAAATCGCACCCGTTCATCTCATTTGATCCGATAGTCAAGTTTACTCCCGCTCATTCGTTTAGCCCTTCTGCCTCTGCCTCATCTTTAAATCTCCACCGTTGATCCCCTGAGATCCAATGGCCAGGATTCCTCCCGAACATTAACCATGTCTCCCTGCCTTCGCTTTCTCGCTTTCGATCTTAGCTGCTCTTTTTGTAGATCAGACAGCTCACATTTAAACTGCCATTGACTTGGCCCCCGTTTCTGACCACGCATCTCCCCGTATCGCGCTCCATCTGCCACCATTAGATCTCACAGCCCTAGATCCGACGACCAGCATCCATATCGCGTAACTTTGGCGTCTAAGGTTTAACAGTTCAAATTCACGCGATATGGGCGGTTTTATTTCACCACGTGTTGAGAGGAAAAGCATATCGCATGATTTTGGGAAAAATTTAAAACCACCCTTTTTCTGCTCAAAAACAGCTGTTTTCCCTGGAAAACCACCTCCCCTCTTCCACCTCTAGACTTTCTTCCACGCAATCCCGACCGTTGATCTATGCAGATCAACGGCCCTCATTACATCTCGCATTACTTTCATATTCTTCCATCGGGCGACTATAGAACTTCATCGCGGCATCCTGACCGTTGATCTCCTGCTGAGATCTAACGATCCATATTCCATCGCCCTCCACCCATGCTAGGTCCCACCATTCAAGCCCATTTCATTGCATTTTCGTCATTTTCCTTTGTATTTCGCCAAAGGGTAAACTTTAATGTTTAACATTAAAATGTTTATTCTTTTCGCCTGACCTTCTAAAGGCAGTCCATCAGTTAATTACAACTGTCGATCAACACCACCAGATCTGATTGGACGGTCCACAACCATTCCTCCACCAAAGCTCCATCAGATCCGATTTTCACCCTACCACTGCATTTTTCAATCGTTTTCCACTGCATCCACTGCTTCCACCATGTATGTGCTGCCATTCCCACAATCCTCCACGACATTCACCATCAATCTCGCATGGATTTCTTAACATGTTTGTGTGTTTTGTAGGGTTATAGACGGTGGAAACCGCCATGGCTCATAGTCACTATTGTAGTGACACAGAGTGTAGAGAAGGCCATGTTCAGAGCCTGAGATTGCAGAGAAAATGCTTGGGAGGTGTTGGAACGAAATATTTCATTAAAAATAGTGTTTAACTCTGTAAGACCATCCAGCACCATTAAAGCTCCATTTTCATAGACAAAGACAGTCAATGAAGCGACAAAGAGTATCAGTGAAGAATTAAAGAGTTTAATGCCCGTTATTGAAGATTTTAAGCCTTAATTCAATGATCAAAGGGAGAGTGTACCAAATTGAAAACCTTGTGATTAACACAGAGGGCCTAATGAGGCCTAAAGCATAGAAAACAATATTATTAGTGATCACATCAGCAGAAGGTTCTTTCTCGTGAAAGGACAATTTCCCATACTGTTTTGTATTCTACATCGAGCTTTGGAAAGGATCTACACCCTGACAGAAAGTCCTAATGTTGCGAAAGCATTTTTTATGTAGTATGGCAGACATAAAAGTCATTTATATGCCTTTTTCTTATCACCAGAGTACTACAACCTAAAGTACATCAAAGAACATACCCAAAGTTACTACCAGCCTGTCGAAGACTGCTCTTTCATCTAAAGAGTACTGAAAATCAATGCATAGATATTAAGACAGAGTGGGCCTCGAGCCCTCTTCTTCTACTTCTATTTTAATGTTTCATTTAGTGTTTTATCTACCTCCTCTCCCTCTTTTTAGCTATAAGAACTGAAGAAAAACACAGTGTAAAGGTTGTTGGTTGTTGATCGCATATCTGTGAATTGTAAGTTGTTTCTTTTGAGATATAGTTCTGTGTTTAAAGTTGTAAAATGGGCTAAGGAGATGATTTCAGACTGAATATCAAGTTGTTGGACAATGTTGTACATGACTGGTGTTGCTCTTTAATATGACAAGCACGTTTATTTGGATCCTGATTTAAAGCAGCGGTGATGTTTTCTACTTTGTCTCTATTTTCCTTCTGTAATTCATCACATTTCATTTCTCTGGTAAGAATAAGAAATCTAGCTTAGGATATATCCTCGCATGGTACCCTAATGCTCCTGCTCTTCTTATATTTGATGTTTTATACTGATTGTGCTCTCCGAGAGCTAACTCAAGATAATTTAACCAGTGTAGTAGCTGTTATTCACTGCTAACTGATGTATGAATTTGTGAATTTGTTCTTGGATGTTATTGTTGGGTTTTAATTGAAGAATTGGGATAATGGGAGCTTAGAATGCTGATTCTATCTCACTAGGGTCTTTTCAACCAATTGAACCTTTCTATGTTCCCTTAAGTTGAATTTCGAAGCATTGAAAGTTCAAAGCCTTTCTCGGATCTCAGGCTTCACCTTTGTGTTTAAATCTTAAGTGCTTCTTGTTGTCTGAAGAGTTAACCTTTAGGGGTTGGATCATAGGTGTTTAAGGCATGCCCTATCCCTAGATCTACTTCCTAAGTGGTCACCTCGAAGGTTTCCTTGTCTTTCACCTTCATTCCTTATCATTTCATACCACACTATCATCTTTAAAGATCCTATGTTTTAGATGACTAGCCCAATTGAAAGCCTTGGATACTGAATATCAAGTAAAACCTTTTATGAATCCATTTCCCAATGGTTTCGGGTGTTCTTTGAGTTATCCCTCCTTTGCCTAAAATCCTCTTTTCTCACCCTTTTCCTTATATTGAACCCTTCTTTCATGTTTCCCAACAACCAAACAAACAAACAAAACAAAACAAACCTTGTGCCTTATAGCTAGCCTAATACCTTCAAATCAAGCTTCAAAGACATATACCTTTGCCTTTATAGAGATATCCCTCTCTGAACCCAAGAGGGCTAGATTCTGAGGTCCCAAAGTGGTTTTGATGTTGTCTTATCTTTTGGTAGAGCCAAACCTTCCAAAACATAGGAACCCCAATAGAGACACTGAGAGAAAATTAATTTGCAACCTGAGCACATTTAGTACATTAGTGGCCTGAAGCTTATTTCCATCCTCGGTCTAAAATAATACGGTACCTCTTCCAATAGGGGTACATTTTTCTTTATTACCCATGGTTATTTTAAAATTCATTTGCTCCTCTCGGTAGTCAGAAAAATATTCCCACACTCCTATCATATGTGCAGAAGCTCCACTGTCAATGTACCTGACTTCCAGAGAAGAAGTGCTTGACACACAAGAAAATTCTTCTTCAAGTCTGGATGCCAGAACAAAAACATTGTGATTCATATGTTCTATCATGCTTATTTCCCTCTCTGGAGAATTGTGTGAACCCCTCTAAGTTGCTGCCACAATGTCAAATTTCTGTTCACTTGTCGATTTTTCGTTCCTCTTACTCATCTCAGGTTCTGATACCATGTGAAATTTTCAATTTGAAAATCTACAATTGCAGTGATTGATTTATTTCTCCTATTTATTACTTCAATAAGTTATTTACATAAATATATCAGTAAAGTTAAAAATAAATACTATTGCAACATTCATAATTATATATGCATAGAAGTAAATAGTGAATAATAGAAGCATAAGAACCAATCACATGTACACATTTATTTTTGGACAAATTTTCCCAGAAAAACCAATGCGGGAAAACCAGTCCAACAGATGAGGGTTTATTAATATTCTTTAGCAAATGAATCTTTACAAGGAATACACTGGTATATAACATCTGAAAACACCTCAGACATAATTCTTGACTCCTCCCGACAATTTCCTTACACTCATATCAACCTCTTGTTCCCTCTGTGCCTGTCTGTATGTTTCTCTGCATAGTCCTTGTTTTGGAATCTGTACGACTGTGTAGGCTTTGCGTGGGTTCACTGCGCTGCAACTCTGCACTACCTCTTGTGATCCACTGCATCCCTCTTTCCTTGAGCTCAGTCATTGTTGACTTCCTCCTTATCCTTATCCTTCTACAACTCTCTGCCCTGCAACTATCCCATTGATATCGAGTTTTATTCCTTCAGAACTGATCTCCTTCGGGTATTGAGTGTATGCCCGACATTTTTTCCAATGACCCTCAAGCATTATTTTATAATATTCTCGTTGATGAATCAATGGCTCATATTAGAAGTGTAATCAATGGCTAAGATTAAAACTTGTCTTGATCTTCGTTTTCTAGAAGATTCACACCCTGTCTTCTTAATACCCTTTAATTATTTAATCTATCTAAGTGCAGACTTAGGGTCTCCATTAAAATAATTAATTATTTTAATAATACATGAACTGAGTGGAATTTCCACAAACGGTTTATGGGTTCTTTGGAATACTGATGTTCAAGTCTCCTCACAAAGTTTTATACTTAGAAAAATTTCTGATGCTACAAAAATCAACATCCTGACCAAGCCAAGAAAAATATTTCCATTCTTTCATGTCTGTTAGGATATTATTTTGATGAATGGATAGATGAGCCTATCCTAGATTTTCTGTGAATTTTCTCTACTAACCCAAAACCCTCTGTTGTGTTTAATTTTAGTCAATTTATTGTTGATAGTATACATGAAAAATTCATAAATTTACCAATAGAAGGAATGTTCAAGTATGCCTCTATTCTTTCCTACATGCTCATATATTATTAAGAAAACATGTTACCATGCTCAATGTAGAAGTTAGATGAAGAAGGAAACCCACATTCAATGATTTTCTGGAATTCTTCAGTGAAGAAAGATTCAAACGAGTACACCTTCAATGATTACATAGAGCAGTTCTTTCATCCATTCATGAGTTTGTTGACTAGAAACATAGAGCCAAGAATCGGTGATGAGATTAAAAAAAATTTGCACCTACTTGAGTAAGTCAAAATAAGAGATTTGTAACTCTATCATAACTACATAGAAATAAGAGTGTATGGGTGTGATCCGCCACCATAAAAACTGCCTAAATACCTCCTAATGAGAGTATTTTCTCTTCAATACATAATACAAATGATTAATGTTGATGAAATACATTTTGTTTCAACCAAAAAGAAATCTTAGTTCAAAATAAAGACATTGGTTGGTCCCTTTATTTGTAACAACAGGGCAATTGGTGAAGAAGTAGATAAGCTCCTAAAACAAATGAATTTCACTTTGAAATTCAAATGGTCTTATGACCGGTTTGGCCTAGTCTCCAAGCTAAGGGTGGAGAAAAAAATCACTCATTACGTGCACACACAGAGGCTAGAGATTGAAAGGTACATGAATTAGTTGGAATGGGTAGAGAAAACCTTAAAGGAAGAAGAGGAGTAGCTCATGTCCACCTCTACTTCACAGAATCCTACTCCTCAAGATAAGACAAGGAAGATCCAAAGAGAGAAAGTATCCCCTCTAGTTTGCAAGGATATAAACAAAGGAATTTAAGATAATCTATAGAAAGAAAGCTAAAAGGAGTCCCAAGACAAATTCGGAAAAAGAAGTAGAACAACAAGCCACCATATTCATCTAAGATCCACTTTCTTTTGCATAATCAAGTAGCAAATTCATAGGGTCCCCAGCAACATTATCAGTGTCACAAGACCATCATGACCCATCCTGAACATCTTGGATAATTCATGGAGATAAAGAGAAAATTATTTTTTCCAAATAAAAAGAGATAAATATGAAGAAAGAGATCCTTAAAGTAAACACCTACAATCAATTCTGGAAATAAAATTCTAGTGCTCAAAGAAAAATTCTATCAACCTTTGATACAGAGAAGGGAAGAATGAAAATGGCATTCTTGTAAGCTCATATTCCACATCCAAAGACAACTGCTGACTACAAGAAGACCTCCTTTGAATTTGATACAAAGGACATTCATCTGATCGATCCAATGGATATGCATAAGAAAATAAGAGAAATGAAATTTTCAATCTTGACTAACACTTCAATGAATGCTTCAAATTTTCAGGTATCCCTTACTAATGTTCAATCTCAACTAAAGATTGAAAATATTTCCTCTCTAGCAAAGGACACTAGAATCAAGAAATTATAAGAGCCATTCATAAAGATAGGGTATGATCTAGAGAATGTTAAATCATATGAAGAGTTAATCAAGAAGAAAATAATGATATTGAGGCACTTAGAAAGCAACTAAAGATGCCAGAAACTGAGGACCCACAGACAAAATAAATATGAGATTCAAAGAGCCATAAGGAAGATATTCTCAAGTTCATCATGGAGCACAACACACAAATTATAAATATGGAGATAAAGATGGATAAATTAATCAATGAAAAGGAACAAAATACATAATTTGTTATGGTTCCTTTGGATGCAATGCCCCTCACAACAATACCAACTACAAGTACTTCTACATCAACAGTACCTCCAGCCCAACCCACAAATGCTGCAGGAAAGCTTACAAAAGCAATGGAAGATATGTCAATACAAAATGAAGAAATCAAGAGGCTACAGGGACAGATAAAGGCCTTATAGGAGAAGAAGAACAGAAGTGAGGCCTCACACATGGCTTAGGCACAAAATTCCCAAATATTAATGGAAAGGATACAACAAATCGGAAAAGAGGCATGCATGGGCCAGAACTTGGCCCAAGAAAAAGAGAGCATATGGACATTCGTATTTAACTCAATGAATGAAATTTCGCCTTCCATACAATTAATTTTTGAACAAAAGGAGTTGATACAGAAGGCTACATCAACCATTGAATACATCAAAGAAAATTTGGATGATAAGCCCATTGAATCCACTAATATTATCAGATTTATGAATTCTAAGAACAAATATGAGTTGGAGGAAGTTGGAATTGAAGACAAAACTAAAACAATAATTGATGTCAAGAAGGTTTTGACCAAAAATAACCTCATCCTACAGCTGGAAGAAAAATGTGAGGGGATGGAAATTGGTGTGAACATGTTTGAAGTGCTGAAAAAAAAGGGATTTCCTATATTATTTGTGATAAATGATAAATTGATCACTCAGGAGGACTACAACAAGAAATTGAAAGATGTGGCCAAGTACAACTCCAATTGTGTAGGTATAACGAGCAACATAACATGAAAAGTCCTTTCTTGAGGCATTGGAGAATGATTTAACCATACAACATGAGGTAAATCACATTTTTGTCATCAAGCCTACTTTTTCCAAGTACACTGAAGTAGATGAGATCTACGAGAGGGTGACTAAGTTGTTTATTCTGAACGAATAAAGGTGGGATAAGTTATGTGAGCTAATAAATTAAGTGAGTATCTCTATCTTCTGTCAAAGGATCAATAACGCAACAAGGATCAAAGTGATAGATCAACAACAACTTCCTTCAAATCAGGGCCAACTTTCAAACAGTTCCAACTTGCCCTATTAGTTTGTAATGAGAGATATAATTTGGTTTAGATTTTCCTAAAATATATCTTGATGAGTTATGACAGGAACTTTGTAAATAATTGTATAAATAATTCATATTTTTAAGTATTGAGGGTTGATTTTTGCATTCGAGAAGTCATTGTACTTTTCCATTTGATGGGTTGATAAGCAATAATAGGACTATTTCACAAGATTCATATGTTGGACTATTTGGTGATGTTCTTCTCTCATTTTTTATGTGTTTATTTCTTTGTTTCCATACTTATGTGTTCTGAAATTTGAATTATTTTATAGAAATTTGACAAACATAATTTTTTGAAAGATATAGTCTGATTTTGGATGTACATAATTTAAGTGTTTTCCTCTAATATTAGGTTAAATAATTCTTAACTGCTTTTTGTCTTAATGGAACCTATTTGATTTATTCTATTACACTTGATTTAAATCTTAAAGATAGAGTTAGTTAAGCTACCTTTTCCTGTGAAAACCCTTTGAAAATATGAGACAGATCCATGTTAAGCTGTAGACTCCATAGCCCAATGGAAGTTTAGGCATTTAATCAACCAAATCGATTAAACCAAATCTCAAAAAATCAAACAAATAATTGAAAATTCATAGCTAGTGAGCTAAGATCATAAATACAACAAAGTTAAATCTAACAGAGAGATCCCTCTCTGATTTTAGGAAGGCTAGATCCTAGACTCGAAAGTGGTTTTGTTTTTACCTCTGTGGCTTCTTCCAAAACCTCAGAAATTATAGAGTGATAACACCTCCTCGAATTAATAGTCAAAATAAAGATGTAGCATCTCCAAAAATTCCAGAATGGAACCATATCAAATTAAACTTCATTTGAGCATGAAATTCAAATTCTCTAGTGAGCTCTATTGAGTAGAAAACAATAACAAATAACCCACCCATGAATCTACTCAATTTTCATTTGTTGGTGCTCTCTTCTGTATGAAAAATCTACTAGAACAAATTTGAGGACTGTTAGTGACCTACGAATATAGGATTCATAATTTTGAATTGAATGATGGTAATCTTGTAAATATGTACATAATTTTCCTTCTGCAATTTTTATTCCCATATTTTGTAAAAAATAAAAAATTCAAAAAAATAAAAAAGAGGGTAAAAATTTCTAAAAGAACAATCAAAGGACTTAGAAAAAATAATAGACCCCATAAGAAATATGAATAAAATGTGAAAGTGTGCAAGCCTAAATGCCACTACTTTTACCTTTTGCAGTTGATTATGGCAGAGTGTCAGTAAATTCCATAATCCATGATGATTTAAACAATTTAATCTTGACTTGTCCTGTTTCAACTTCACTTGTTGTAGATAGAGAAAAAAGAATTGTCATACAGTTTAATCATGTCAATTCAGTATTTAGGTAGAGAATAAGTGAATCCAACAGTTTAATCTGGATTCATGGATGAAATAAGTATAGAATTATATAGTTTTATTTCTTTCATAAAGAATAAATGTTGTAAAGGTTGTTAGCTCAAATGCACCTAATCAAAATGGAAGAAAAAATGTTAGCAGTTAAAATTGGGTAGGTAGAAGAAGGTGAGAAGCATCATTGTAAATATTATTCACCAGGGCTGCAAATAACTGAATTCCCTTCCCTATAGCCATTTATCATTCTAAACTATCAGTCAGAAAGGCTCAAGGCATTTCCTTGACTTCTGTTGGGACCGGACCCAAGACCGGACGCAAGGCTCTATGGATGACTAGTTGAAAATGTTAAGTTGTTATATTAATCCCAAAAATCACATCATTTTCCATTCATGCATTCATTTCCATGAAAAATCATAAGTAAAAAACCTCATTTTACTTAATGATACTTTAAATCCCCATTTGATTAATTTCCTACATCTTATGAAGTATATAACCGTCAAAATAACATTTTATCCTAAGTAGAAGTGATGAAATTATCATAAATGCAAGTTTTGCTTTGATCTTCACTTTATTGGTTATAATGGTATGTTTTGAGTATTCACTTTTCCCCTTGTCATATTAACACCTAACATATTTTATTAACTCCTTATTAATTATCCTAGTCCAATTAATATAATTCCCTTTATTTAATATCCCAAAAACCCATTTAATATATGATTTTGTGTCAAATATATTAAGCACATGTTGAAAAACATCCCAAAGTTACCCCTTTGACACAAAACTACCCATAAAAATATTTCCCCTCTCCCATATAGTTTTAGACCTTTGATAAATCTGAAACTATATAATAAAATACATTGAAAAACATTAAACATATTTCATATGTGTTTAAAAGGAAAAATATAAAATTCCCGAAGTTTAATTTAAACCAAACTTCGCAAAACCCATCTCCCTGTTTAAAACATTCCCTTCCTCGACTATCCTTAACCCCAAGGTTAAAACCTTAATCTTTTCTACTTTCCCGATAAATATTCCTTTACCACAATTATAACCTTGGTTTAAACCCTTTTTAAACCCCTCCCTATCCACTTTATTCCATGTATAAAGCCTTTGTATATATAATTCTTGCTAAAACCCCTCATTGCCTTCAGATTTAATATCGACCATCTGATCTCCTCATCCCATTGATCCAACGGTTCTTATCGAACGCCATGAAAAATCCTCAACTGCTTATCTTTCCCCCATCGCATTGATTATTAGCCATCTAATCTCCAAGCATCCCTAATTTAATGGTCCACATCTAACCTGACAACATATACCCCCATCCCCACTACTCCTCATCGGGTTAAACTTCAACCGTAGATATTCACTCACCAGATCTACGGCTAATATCTAAAGCCCCGGCCCCACTGCATTTACCCCGCAGCTTTCAATAAAATCTCGACCGTTTGCTCCACTCCACCACATCCGATGGTGCACATCTCATTTTGCATTTTTAAAGTGATAAACCAAAGTTCCCAAAAAATTTTGTGAAAAAAGTTGCTTTGAGAAACTGCTGCCCGCTACGTGTCCGAATTATATTGGATCACATTGCTTAAGATTAAAACCACTTATTGCTCAAAAGAAATGCGAAAACCATTACTATTTTTCCTTTCAAATAAAAAACTGCTCCTGCCATGTTGGCGTGACCTGCAATTAATACTCATATGATCCATAAAAACTAACGTTTTAACCTTAGTTATTTATCATTTTTCATATCTTTGCACCGTATCCCTCTGAGTATCAATTGCTGACACCATTGACGAGCTAAACATGAACCAATTTTCCATCCTAAAAGTCATTCCCACTCTAAACAGTGACTTCCAACAACTCCCATTGCCTGATATCAAATAAATGCAACCAGTTTGAAGACTAGTACCACCTGCAATCTCTTTCAACCGCAACAATACCTTTTCAAAGGTATTTATCAGTAATCCGAGCCTGCAAATTTCAAATTTTTAAACAAAATCAAATTAATTGAAATTAAAAAGCCAAAAAGTACTCATCTGAGAGTACTTAAACATTGAAGAAGCAGGGGAAACCCTGTCAAATTTTTTCCAGAATTTGTCGCTTCTTGATTAAGATTTTTAACCATCCAAAAGATATTCATGTGGTTAAAATACCATAGAATTGCTGAATAAACCTTTGAAAACCCATTTCTCCCCTTCTGCACTGTATAAATTTTCTTTTTCCTCATAAACCCTCACCCAGATTCCGAATTCTTCCCAAATATGCTTAATTGTCCTTCTGCTTCCATAAAAAGCTGAACAAACAGTTTAATCTTGTTCATTTCCTTCAAAAATGACTAAAAAGTAGGTAATCCCCAAAACTGGAGGTCCTAAACCTCAGAAGCCTGCCTCCAGCAAGCTTCCAAATCCCAAACCTTCCAGAATTGATAAACCTACTCCTGTTTTAACTGCTGATTCTACTGAAGTGGTCAGACCTTTACAACCTCCTATAACCACTAAAGAAAGCAATCCGTTGATTGACTTAGATTACAGAATTGTTGATGCCACCCTTGAATTTGATCTTTTGGAAGTGAATAGATGGTGTCCGGAGAAATTTGAAAAGAAAGTGGCCAATGACATACCTTTATGGGATTCCAATTTGCCCAAGTATGTGGTTCCCATCACCCATCCTGCTCAGGATTTCATTAGGTCGTGTTAGATGCATTATATTCCTGATCAAAGGTGCATGGTTAATAAAGATAGTGAATCAAGATAGTGACATGATGGTTAATAAATTGACATGATGGTTAATAAAGATAGTGAATTAATAAATGACATACTCCAGCTAAGCCATGACCCATGAGAAGTGTCATTGTCAATTGAAGACTTGACACAAATGTATTTAGACCTAGATTTCCCTAAGAATTTTGAAATCATTCAAAATTTCATGTCCAATCATGTCAATTTTCCAAAGGTGAATCCTACTTATGATACCTTTGATTTTCCTGAAGGTTCCAGACAGGTCATTTCCATGCTATCATTTATTTTAGGTTATGTTAATGATGAATTGACAGATGCCTCCATCTTAGGCTTCCTCTCCACTTTGTCTCCTGGACAGTAGCCATAGTTGGTCTTTGATTTTGGCAAATTTATTGCTGACAATATTCATTATCAGCTGATAAAATTACTTGATGAAGGAGTGTTCAGATATACTTCATATCTGTTACATCTCTTCTTATTCTCTCAAGCAGATAATTTTCCCTTTGCATTACAGAATATGGATATGGAAGGCAAACCACTTTCACTAATATTGTGGACCTCTCTTCTGAGAAGAATAGCGGTGGGTATAGTTATAGTGATTTCAATGACCTATTTATCAGACCTGCTATCAGCTTGTTGGATGAAGCAGAACCACCAAGAATAAATGAAGATATCAAAAGGATTTTACAGTTGTCTGAAAATTGTAAAGTGGGTGATTTGTATTTATACAAAAATCACATTGAGTGTTGGGAAAAATACTGAGAGGGGGGGGGGGGGGGGGTGAATCAGTATTTAGTTCAGACAATAAAACTTTGATATTTCTTTCATAAAAACCCATATGCTACTTTCCTGAAGCCAACTCGTGTATATACGCGGAAATCCTTTACAGAACTCGCGTATATCCAGTGAACTAATTATGCATTTAAAACTTGACTTAGATCATTGCATTAATTATTCATCAGATGTTTAGTGGACAGTAAACAAATGCAGAAAGAACAAAATAATCATCACATACAAGCAACACACATGAACACCAGGATTTTAGGTGGAAACCCAATTCGAGAGAAAACCACCGCTGCCGTTGTCTCAGTCTTCAATCTTTATTATTAAGAAAAATTCTTACAATCATGTACTGCGCAGACTCATACTAGCATGTAGGCACCCACCTGCAGAAGGCTATAACCTTCTTTTGGTTACCAGCCTCTCCTGGAAGGGAGCAACAATTCCCTACTCTCATTTAGCAGCCTCACCTGGAAGGGAGCTAGTACCCCCTGATATTAACACCAGCCTCTACTGGTAGAAAGCTTCTACTTTAGACTGAAGGCTTCAACCCTCAGATCCACTGCAGACCACGTTTCATCAATTTTCAAACTGGATCAATCAGCTTCAACGCAGCCCTTCACTTATCAACAAACATCCTTTTCCCATTGCATCAAACAGAACAGTGAAACCACTGTAACCAGAATATCAGAGATAGCCCAGACTTCAGAATAGATATACAGAAAAATAAATCAGCTTTAAGCAACCATCAGTTCAAATATCATACGTGCTTTTATCTAAACAGACCCACGTATACATGTGCTTTTAATGAAGTGAACTTGCGTATACATTTATGCACTTTTCAGAAAACCCTTAACAGGCCATACGCACCTTTGCTTAAACAGATCCACGTATATACGTGCTTTTAATGAAGTGAACCCATGTATACATTTGTGCACTTTTCAGAAAACCCTTAACAACCCATACACGCCTTTGCTTAAACAGATCCGCGTATATACGCGCTTTCCATGAGATGAACCTTCATATAGATCTATAAAAGATAAACTTTGCAGAACAGACCAGATCTATGAGCTTACCCAGATTTCTTCAACTTCTTCAACAGATTTGCGCCAGGTCTTCCTTACCTCTCTTTAGATCATCTTAGAGATTCATCATTTCCAGATCTAGAGATTTTGAACCTTCATCCTATTCACAGGTGCATCAAAGATTTAGATCTATTGATTAAGAAAAAAGTTCAACCACACAGATTAACTTCAGAGTGAAGTATTCATTAAAGCCCAGACACTTGCTCACGCGTGCACAATGAATTTCTTCTCCTTAAATAGATTTGGCATTTTTCAATACCATGAGTCAAAACCATACCACACCAATGGTATTTCTGGACGGGATCAAATAGATAATCAAACGCTCAAAACAATGGGTCAATACCATGCTAAATTCCCTTGGTTTTAGATATTTAGAGCGCAATAGGGCATACGCGACTTGAGACGTAATTTTCCGCGTACATATGTGACTTCTCCTTGAAAAAACCGCGTATGCCTTGTGACATACCTTTTTCATCATTATTCTTGCACATACTGAAATTCCTTTCATTATTTCATCAGAGATGCTCTGTAGATACATTAGATTTACATCATTAATAAACAGGAGTAACTTCATCAAGTAGGTTGCCATCAAGGACAACACTTTGCATCATATTTCCAACATTGAGATTAGAATATATGGTGAAATCTTGGCCCCATACAAATTTCCAAAGTTTCTAACCACCAGGATCTTTGCTCCGGAATACATAAGGCAAATTTTGAATGCAGATGCAGTAAACTTCATAGCATCCAAAAAAAAGGCACAATGAAAATTGAAAATTCAAATTGGTTCTTTTATAGTTGACAGCAGAGATGCCTTGAAGGATGTATCCAGCAAATTATCAACATTCAAGTTTCAAGAAAGTTTTTATTGGAACTATGACCCTCAGGGTATTCTGAGCAATCTCAGGATCAAATGCAAATTGTCCCCATTTCTCCATGAATCTAAGCCACTAACTGAAAAATATGCCAATTATTTGGAATGGGTGGCCAATACTTTAATTGATGATGATCAAGATAAGAAAATAGATAATTTGAAAAATATACAGGTGGTTACAGCTAACCAACCAGCAGAGGTATCCAACAAAAGACCAAGGAAAGAAGAAGGATATTTTGCCGAAACAATCATCGAAAACAAATTCAAAACAGTATACAAAAAAAAGGCCAAAATGACTACTTTAGAAAAAGGAGTCATAGATGTGGATGATACTAATGAGCAGCAGACAGATGATGAAGCCACCATAAGTGTGAATGAAACACTCAGAGAAATTCAAAATGAACAGGTACAGGCACAGGGTAAAGGCAAAGAGATGGTCGAAATGGAAATGGATACAAAAGCTCCCTCTTCTTCTAAAACAACTGAAGAAACTGATTCTGATATTTAGAAGAGGTTCAAGCTAATCAGAGAGAAGAATTAAGAAATAAAAAATGAAGTCTATTCTAAACTTCTGAAGGAAAAACTAGGAGATAAGGATAGATTAGTAACAACATTTGATTACTCAACCAATAAAATGATCATGTCCTTTCTTCAACTAGTGGTAGCACATCCAAAATCATTCTCAGACTATAGAAAGACATAATTTGCAGTGAATGCTAATACTATTCACGAGCTAGATCAGATAGAATTCCATGGGAGTGCATCAAAAATGTTATATTCAAAAGTAGTAAGCAAAACAATGAGTGCTACTATGCTCCATAAGAGTGCATCCAACCTGCAAACTCAAATGAAACTGGATAAGGCACCATTACATGCCAAGGATTTAAGGATAAAATAATTAGAAGATTTGGTAATTGAAACATGAGCAAATCCTTCTAATACTGAAGTTGCTAGAGAATTAATAAGGTAGAAGAATGATGATATTTCAGTCCTAAGAAAAAAACTTAAATTGCCATAGAGTGAGCACCCTCAGGCAAAAGAAGTGCTTCAGGAAAAGAAAAAGAAAGAGGAAACTATGCAACTTGTTTTGAAAATGACAGCCCAGATAAAAGAGATGGAAAACCAAATAGAATCTCTAATGCAAGAAAATGAAATTTTGAAGAAATCTCAGCAAGTTTCCGTTTCTACAGTTATTCCAACTGTAAGTACAGCTATTCCCTCAACATTGGCAGAACATTTGGCACCAAAAAGAGTATTGGAAACTGCAGTGTCAATTACTTCTAAAGACATCTTTGCCACTTCTTCATCAACATCACAGGTAAATACAATAGGGGAAACAACTGGCATAGTCAAGGCTATGGAAGAAATGCCCATCAAAGATAAAGAGATAATTAGTTTAAAAGGCACCATCATAAATCTGGAGACATCTAACAGAGATGCATTAATCACTTCCAAAGGACATGAGAAGTGGGCCAAAAGATTGCAGGAACAGGTTAAGATTCTTCAACAGCAGGTAAATCTCACTGAGTAGGTATTCTATATCAAAATTTATCTTTGGAATAACAACATTCAAGGCATACATTTTCAATGGCCCTCAATCCAAATCATTTATGAACAAAAAGAGTTACTTAAAGAAGCACATATAGAAATACAGAAGACCAAAGAAGAACTGGCTGATAAGCCTGCTCAAGCCTTGAGACTTATCACATTTCTGAATAGCAAACACAGAGAAGAACTTGAGGAGCTAAAAATTCAGGACAGAACTGAAATTATATTACAAATTAAGAAAGTCCCGAATAAAATAAATATGATGAATAATTTGGAGAACAGGTGCAAAGATATAAACTTGGCAATCACAAGATTTGAGGCCAAATACACAGTACTGTCACAAGCAGGCTTACCAGATAGTCATGCATTGAATGAAAAGTTAATTCTACAAAAATATTATGATAACAAAATCAGGGTATATGCCAAAGAGTAGATCAACAAACCTTTACCTTAAGGGTCTCCTACTGGTAAATTCATTTTGGAATATTTTGAAAAATTATTCTTTTTGCAAAATGAGATCAAACATATTTTCGTGGTTAAGCCCAATTTTTCAAAGTATACAGAGGTAGATGAAAGTTATAAGAAGCTAAAGAGCATGAAAATTCCTAGTGCAGAGCAATGGCAGGAATTCACTGTTTTACAATGAACATTTGCAGTTAAAGTATATCAAGATGAAAAATCAGTGGTCAAAGAGTATTAGTGGTCAAAGTGTATCAGTAAAAACAAGATATTACCACTTGTTATTTTTAATTTACAGCAGTAAACAATGAAAGAAAGCAGAGTAAAAGAGTATCAGAGCAGAACGCAAAAGAGGAGTACACTACAAGTAATATTCCACAAAATAATGCCCCAAGTGCCAGCAATACTTCCAGCTAAACAAAAAATCAGTTTAAGTAGATAAACTGTTCTATTTTTCTTGTAAAAGAGGACAACTTTCCCATCTGTTTTGCAATTGTCCCTCTTCTTATGTAATAATTCCTATTTTTTCTTGTGATATTCTCTCAAAATTTTGAGATATTTTGTAAGAAATTTATTTGTACAAATACTTCATCTTTCGAAGTATTTTGGGTGGAATAAAATTATCAAGACTACTATAGACTTTTTTGTTGAAAACATTGGGATTTTATGTGAGTTAAGTTGAAGCAGCAGGCTGGAAACTGAAGCAAATAGACATCATAACTAATGATCCTCGTGCTGATCAGATGAGTATTGTATCTTCCAATTTTCATTGTTTATTTCTTTAAGTTTCATTCATACATCTTGTGTTATTTTCCATCTTAAATGAATAACTAGGAAAGGTATTACAGAATCAATGTAAAAGTCTCTCTGTTTTTACTAGTTTTCATGTTTATGTTTTCTGCTGATTTCCAGACTTTAGAATTATTAATTGCTCTTTAGTCTCGTTTGACCTCAATTTCCCTCTTCCTTTTTTGTGATCTAAGGATTCTTAATTTCCCTTAGTCCAGATCATACCATTTCATCAAAATAGCCTTTTTAAAACCCTCTAAAGATCATCTATCTTGTCATTAGTATATTTTTTCTTTTGACCTTAGTTTTCTAGTCTTGTTTGCTACAAATTTGACTCTATTGCCCAATGGTTTGGTAGATATTTCTATGGTTTCCCTTGTAGTCCTTTATTCCTACCAAAATTCAAAAAATAAAACCAAATTTTCCACTCATAGCTAGCCTAAAATCCATTACAAAACAAAGCTAAATCTTAAGGAGAGATCCCTCTAGGGAATTTAGGAAGGCTAGATCTTGAAATCTAAAAGAGGTTCTTGGTTACCACTGGTTTTATTTAACTATAAACCAAAATCCCATGAGCTAAGAATTACTAGGGTGATAACATACTGGCGACCATACTGGGGACCTAACCACTGTTCAGTTTTAAGTTTAATATGTGAGGAATATTTTTAAACATATATTTTCTACTTTAAGATTAGATTTAAAGGTTGTGGGTATTTACACAATAAAAATTCTGGCTCCCAAGAAAGTATATTACATTAGATCTGACCCTGATCCCAACCCTGCAGATATAGTAGACAATCCAGACCAGATAGGAAAAAAGAAAAAACAAACTGTTAGTTCAAAAATTGAAGTACCTTTGAAAAGAGCTGATTCTTTACCCAAAGAATTAGTAAGGTTATCAGAAATTGACTTTGATTTTAAGTTTGAAAAATATTTATTTAGAACCAAGTTTGAAACTGATTTAAATGAAACTGTTTTAGATCCTGTTTTTACTTCGTTTTTGAATGAAAAGCATAAGGTTATTTCAACACCTATTAAATCAGATAAAACTAAAAGTCAAAGTCCAGTAAAAAGGGTAAGTGTCGCTAAAGTTAAAGACATTGATGAAGCTATAAATTTAGCCAATTTTTTGTCTCAATTTAAACCTCCAGTTTCTCAATTATACACCACCATCTTCCTAGCAGCAAATTCTACTCTATATGTTGCCACCTAATTTATAAATTCCACTATCAGTTCTCCTTCAGAGCCTGCTAGTCCTCAGTTGCGTTTGCAACCTAGGATCATATATTCATCATATCCTCAATCCACCACTAGTTCATCTATAGATCCATTCATCCTTGAGCTGCCCTTGCAGCCTAAAGTAGTATTTCCATCATTCACTAAATCTATTACAACCACTACCATAAGCCCTAGCCATTCTAATTATTTTTCATCTCCTTTTCAAGCTCTTCAAGTACATCCACTGTTGTAATCAACACTATCCCTGCAACTACTATTGTACCTCCCAGTTCAACAAGAACCCAAGCCATGGCAACCAGATATGCTCCCTTGGTCTTACCTGAAAATCTCCATGACATGCCTCAAAACTACCAAAAGGATATCCCATTGTTTGATAATTTTTCACAAATCATTCCACAACAACATATCACTAGAATGAATGATTTTTGGGAAATTTATGAGATAGATGAGTCTGATGTCAGAATGAGGCTATTTTCACAAAGCTTAACTGGAGAAGTAAAAAATGGTTTAGAAGTTTAGGTGATGGTACTATAGTAGACTTAGCTGCATTCCATAGAGCCTTCCTAAATAAATGGGAAAAGAAGAAAAATCCTATGCAAATACTATCTGAGTTTGATGCTGTTAAGAGAGCCCCCAATGAGTCTGTCCAAGATTTTTGCACCAGATACAACAATATTTACAATTATATTCCTGCAGACCTTAAGCCCACTTCATATTCCGTGCTGCTCAAATTCCCTGATTTTTTTGATGTAGACATGGCCTATCAACTTAGAGAAAGTGATGCAAACACCTTATAAAAAATGCAACTAAATGTTGTTGGAGTAGAAATCAATATCCTTGCTAGAAAAGCTAGAATGAGAAACGAAAGAAGGGTTACTATCAAAGAAGAGACTTCAAAATTATATGGAAAATTTGATTTTATCAACAAAACATTAGAAAAATTAGCTGAGAGACTAGACCACAGTGAAAGAAAACCACAATGGGAGAATCAATCCCAAATCAGGAATCCCAACTACAAAAGAAACAACAATCCTAGGAAAGGTAAATAACCCCCCCCAGATCAGAAAATAAGACCCCCATTCCAAGAGAACTTTGCAGAGAGCTCACAGAACAATGTTGAGGAGGAGGAATACATCAACATAGTTATGGGGATAGATGAAAACAATACAATTTTCCTCACTCAGGAGGACCAGGAACTCTTTGAGCTACAATAGTTCAAAGTGGAATCTGGTGAATCCTTTGATTATAAGCAAGGTTATGACTTCACAATCAATGAAATTCACCGCCAATATAACCTTAGGAGCAAGAAAACCAATGAGCCTACTATAAATAACAATGCTCCAACCCAACAAAGCCAAAACAAAAAGAAGATTGAGGCTCTGAAAACAAAACTTTTGCAGATTCTTCCCAGAGAAAATAAACAAAATTTGAACCCACCCAGTCCTAAAAAACAACAAAGTCCAAAGATTGTAGATATTACTGATGAGGTGGCTCAATCCTCCAAAGATACCCAAAAGGCTAATACTACAAAGACCACCAATTCAACAATTGTCAATGAGCCAAAAAAGAATCCAGCTGACTCGAAATCATCAAATTCTAAATCTTCTGCTGAGAATCCCAAATCTGATAAAGCATATGCTAACACTCAAATTGTTCCTGAAAAAACAATTAAAGATAGCAGAAACCAAGAAACTCAAATAGAAGACAAAATAAAACCTCAAACCAAAGGTAAAACTGTTGAAACACAAGAAAAATCATCCCAAACCACAGTTCCAAAAGATGAAATAATTCAAGCCATCAAGAATCAGTCAACATTTAACATGCAATCTGAAATATCCAAGTTAAAGATAGCTATTCCATTAGTAGAATTGGATAAAAATTACCTGTATAGATCTATTGTTACTGAAGCATTGAATGTAAATGAAAATGAGGATACAATTAATATGAGTGAAGATAGACCTGAATTAATCTTTGGTCCAAATGTAGATGGTAAGCATTCAGATGGGTCAGTACCTCCATTTTATTTAAGTATTATTGTACATTATTAGATATTACACAATGCTATGCTAGATACTGGAGCTTCCCATAACCTAATGCCCAGAGAAATAATGGAAACCCTGAATCTAGACATAAACCGACCATATAAAGACCTGTTTTCATTTGAATCATCCAAAGTCCAATGCATAGGATTTATTAAAGACCTGTGTGTAAACTTAGTCCAATATCCTGGTAAAAGCATGATCATGGATGTTGTGGTAGCTGATATCCCTCCAAAGTATGGCATGCTTATTTCTCGCTCATGGGGAGCAAAGTTGCAGGGATATCTACAACTTGACATGAGTTATGCCACTATCTCGGTAATTGGACAACCGAAAAAGCTTTACAGAGAAACCTTAATGAAGTTTATGATCAGTATTGCTGACAGATCTACCAATTATCCAATCTATTCAACTCGTACTGATCTTGATTCCTTTATTCTCAGTAACTCTGATCATAATGACATCCAAACTGAAATCACTTATAAGAAGCTCAAAATAATGGATGATTACATTGGTCATGACGCTTAATGGAATTTATATTTTGATGGATCAGTGAATAAATCAGGAGCTGGAGCTAGTGTATGGATTACCAACATTGAAACAAGTCATTCCCAAGGGCATGCCTTTAGATTGAATTTCAAATGTACCAATAACATGGCTGAATATGAGGCTTTAATCTTAGGTCTCCAAATCATTAGAAAATTGGGAGGGCAACGAATACTTGTTATGGGAGATTCAGAGCTAGTTATCAAGAAAATAAATGCAGAATACTCTGTTCACAATCCCAGACTAGCCAGGTACAGGGACACAACACATGATTTGGTTGAAGATTTGTTAGAAAGCAAGTTTGCTATCATCCCTAGAAAACATAATATGCATGCCCATTGTTTAGCAACCTTTGCCAACACTTGAAAATTTCCATTTTCACCATTACAAAAATACATTACTGAAATCAAACACAGACCTATTGTCCCAGATAATGTAAAATACTGGAAAATTTTCTTGGAAGATGAACAAATTTATCACTTTTTGAACAATGAGCGAGAGTTTCAACATTTCCCAATTGATAATGATTGTAATATAGATTCACCTTGTAATATAGATTCAAATTCTTATCAAATAGATGATTTAGATAATTTAGATGTACATAATTTTGATAGACCTACTATATTTACTAAAAGTGACATAGATGAATTGGAAAAAGTAGATATAGAGGAAATGATGGAAGATGATCAACCAGATTTGATTGATCTAAAATATAACATTTTACCCAGAGGTTTAACTCCCCTAGAAGACTTATTTGATTCCAATGATGTGCCCAAAAGGCCAAAAATGGAACCAGTCAAGTTTGATATAGAAGAGTATAACTTAGGGACAAATTAAAAACGAAAAATGATCAAACTATCAAAATCCTTGTCATCAGAAGAAAATGTTAAATACATAGAAATTTTGAAAGAATATCAGGATGTTTTTGCATGGAGTTACGAAGATTTGAAAAATTACAAAAAAGACATAATTCAACATAAAATTCCTTTGAAAGAAAATCAAAAACCTTTTCAACAAAAACTAAGGAGGATTAATCCAATCTTGTTACCTTTAATCGAAAAATAAGTTAAAAGAATGTTTGATGCACAAATAATTACACCAGTCAGGTATTCTGACTGGATATCTAATTTAGTGCCCACCAGAAATAAAACAGGAGAAATTAGATTATGTATAGACTTTAGAAATCTCAATAAAGATTCCTTGAAAGACAATTACCCCTTGCCTAAAATGGACCATATTCTGCAAAGGGTGGCAGGTTCTTCAAGAATTTCTTTACTAGATGGTTTCCCTAGTTATAATCAATTCTAGCTCATAAAGATGATCAAACTAAAACTTCATTTACTACTCCTTGGGGCACTTTCATGTACGTGAAAATGCTTTTTGGATTAAAAATGCAGGAGCTACTTTTCAGAGGGCAGTGGATATTTCCTTTGCTAAGGAGATCCACGAAAGTTTAGTTATTTATCTTGATGATATTACTGTCTTTTCAAAAACAAATGATGAACACTTAGATCACTTGAGACAAGTTTTTATCAAATGTAGAAAATATGGTATATCCCTTTATCCTAAAAAGACACTTTTCAGACTAGAATAAGGAAAATTGTTAGGTCACATAATCTCCAAAGAAGGCATTAGAATAGACCCTGCAAGAATTGAAGCTATTTTAAACTTTCAACCACCACGAATCATAAAGGAACTTCAAGCATTCTTGGCAAAAATCAATTTTATAAGAAGATTTATCTCTAATCTGGCTGAAATCATAAAAGATCTCAACAATATGCTTAAAAAGGACTCTGCAATAAAATGGACAATAAAAGCCAAAAAATCTTTCGAATCCATAAAACAGGCCTTGAAAAAAGCACCGGTCCTCATCAACCCAAATTATACAAAAGATTTCATAATATTTTCCTTTGCGTCTGAACACACCAAAGCTGCAGTTCTTCTGCTGAAAAACAATCAAGGTTTTGAACAGCCAATTGCATTCTTTAGTAAAGCCCTTAGAAATGCAACTCTGAAATACAATATAATGGAAAAATAGGCTTTGGCCCTGGTCAAAGCCATCAAGGATTTCAGAGTTTACATTCTTCATTCACACATCATTGCATATGTCCCTAATGCAGTAATTAAAGATATTTTGACACAAGATGGACTTGATAGTAGGAGAGGAAAGTGGATAGCCACTATCCTTGAGTACGATCTGGAAATCAAACCAACTAACTCATTAAAGGACAAGGTTTAGCTAGATTAATGGCTGAATCAAATTTCAATGCTTTACATATTAATTTCATTGCACAAATAGATGACCAAGAGGAGATGGTGACTCCATTGATCAGTGAGGCCTATCTAGACTCACCATGGTACTCTGATATTATCTTTGTACTAACACATTTACAAGCTCCTCCTGGGATAACTAAAACCAAAGCAAGATTCATCAAACAAAAATAAATGAGGTTTTGTATCTTAAACGATGCACTTTACTGGAAAGAAAATATTGGGAGTTTACTAAATTGTTTATTAAAATCTGAGGTTGACAAAATTCTTGAGGAATTTCATGCAAGTGACTGTGGAGGCCACCTATACTGGAAGAGTACAACAGATAAAATACTGAGAGTTGGTTTTTACTAGCCAAATTTATTCTCTTATGTTAAAAAATTTGTCAACTCTTGCCACAAATGCAAAATTTTCGAAGGAAAAAAGAAAATATTTCATTTACCCCTTAAGCATATATCAACTGAAAAACCATTTCAACTATGGGGGCAAGACTTCATTAGTGAAATCCATCCTCCCTCTTCAGGCCAACATAAATGAATTTTAACTGCTAAAAATTACTTTACCAAGTGGATAGAAGCCATTCCTACTAGGCAAGCCACTGATTCAGTTATAATCTCATTTATAGAAAGTAATATTTTATCAAGATTTGGATGCCCACGTAAGATTATTACTGACAATGTAGCAGCATTCAAATCCAAGAAAATGATTTCTTTCTGTCATAAATACCATATTACCCTAGGTCATTCCACAACATATTATCCCCAAGGTAATGGTTTAGCCAAATCATCAAACAAAAGCCTAATCAATATCATCAAAAAATTACTCCAAGAAAACAAAAAGACCTGGAACAAAAAGTTGATTTATGCCCTATGGGCTGATAGGCTTACCACAAAAAAGTCTATTGGAACTTCACCTTATTAGATTGTTTATGGAGAAAATTTAGTTTTCCCTTCTTCCTTGGGTGTTCCAGTCATGAATATTATCCAGGAATCATAGGTGGAAACAAATGATATTCAACGAAGAATCAATGAAACCATACACCTCCAACAAACTAGGGAAGAAGTTTATGAAAAATCACAAGTTTTACATGATAAAATCAAAAATATTTTTGATAAAAGGGTTAAAGAAGATGATTTTTTCATAGGAGATCAAGGTTTGAGATGGGACTCATGAAGAGAAGATAAAGGTAAATAGGAAAGTTTGACTTTCTATGGCAAGGACCCTATGTGATATATGGTTACAGAGGTAATAATTCCTTTTTCATCAGGAATTTGGATGGAACTGAACTTCAAGAAGGACCAGTGAATGGTAAGATTCTAAAACACTACTATTCTTCAGAGTCTCTAAAAAATTAGATTGATTTACTTTATCATTGAAAATATTCATTGTCAGTGTGTAGATTGGATTGGAGATTTTATCTACAGAGTTGAAGCCCGAAGAGAAGGCCCTAAAATTTGCAGTATAAGATGTCATAAATATGAATTTTTGCAGAAAAAAAAAATGCAATTACAGTATCACCAAGGTCAAAGATGAAGGCTACTGATCTCAGAGTTCTTGACATTCCATCAAGAAATGCCATCCCCAAGTGAAGCCGATGTTAGTGACCTATAAATATAGGATTCATAATTTTGACTTGACTGATGGTAATCTTGTAAATATGTACATACTTTGCCTTCTACAAGTTGTATTCCCATATTTTGTAAAAAATAAAAAAATAAAAAAGAGGGTAAAAAGTCCTAAAAGAACAATCAAAGGACTTAGAAAAAATAATAGACCCCAAAATAAAAAGATGAATAAAACATGAAAGTGTGCAAGCCTAAATCCCACTACTTTTACCTTTTGCAGTTGATTATGGCAGAGTGTCAATAAATTCCATAATCCATGATGAGTTAAACAATTTAATCTTGACTTGTCATGTTTCAATTTCACTTGTTGTAGATAGAGAAAAAAGAATTGTCATACAGTTTAATCATGACAATTCAGTAGTTAAGTAGAGAATAAGTGAATCCAACAGTTTAATCTGGATTCATGGATGAAATAAGTATAGAATTAGATATTTTTATTGCTTTCAGAAAGAATAAATGTTGTAAAAGTTTTTAGCTCACATGCACCTAATCAAAACGGAAGAAAAAATGTTAGCAGTTAAAATTGGGTAGGTAGAAGAAGGTGAGAAGCATCATTGTAAATATTATTCACCAGAGCTGCAAATAACTGACTTCCCTTCCCCATAGCCATTTATCATTCTAAACTATCAGCCAGAAAGGCTCAAGGCATTTCATTGACTTCTGTTGTGACCAGACCCAAGGCTCCATGGCTGACTAGTTGAAAATGTTAAGTTGTTATATTAATCCCAAAAATCACATCATTTTCCATTCATCCATTCATTTCCACGAAAAATCATAAGTAAAAAACCTCATTTTACTTAATGATACTCTAAATCCCCATTTTATTAACTTCCTACATCTTATGAAGCATAAAACCCTCAAAATAACATTTTATCCTAAGTAGAAGTGATGAAATTATCATAAATGCAAGCTTTGCTTTGTTCTTCACTTTATTGGTTATAATGGTATGTTTTGAGTATTCACTTTTCCCCTTGTCATATTAACACCTAACATATTTTATTAACTCCTTATTAATTATCCTAGTCCTATTAATATAATTCCATTTTATTTAATATCCCCAAAACCCATTTAATATATGCTTTTGTGTCAAAGATATTAAGCACATGTTGAAAAACATCACAAGTTACCCCTTTGACACAAAACTACCCATAAAAATATTTCCCCTCTCCCCTATAGTTTTAGACCTTTGATAAATCTGAAACTATATAATAAAATACACAAAAAAGAATTAAACATGTTTCATATGTGTTTAAAAGGAAAAATATAAGATTCTCGAAGTTTAATTTAAACCAAACTTTGCAAAAACCATCCCCCTGTTTAAAACATCCCCTTCCCCGATTACCCTTAACCCCAAGGTTAAAACCTTAATCTTTTCTACTTTCCCGATAAAAATTCCTTTACCATAGTTGTAACCTTGGTTTAAACCCTTTTTAAACCCCTCCCTGTCCACTTTATTCCATATATAAAGCCTTTGTATATATAAGTCTTGCTAAAACCCCTCATCGCCTTTGGATTTAATATCGACCATCCGATCTCCTCATCCCATTGATCCAATGGTTCTTATCGAACGTGATGAATAATCCTTAGCCCCTTATATTTCCCCCATCGCATTGATTATTAGCCATCCAATCTCCAAGAATCCGTCATTTAACGGTCCACATCTAACCCGATAACATATACCCCTGTCCCCACCACTCCTCATCGGGTTAAACTTCAACCGTAGATCTTCACTCACCAGATCTACGGATAATATCTAAAGCATCGGCCCCACTACATTTACCCCACAGATTTCAATAAAATCCTGACCGTTCGATCCACTCTGCCACATCCGACGGCGCACATCTCATTTCACATTTTTAAAGTGATTGACCAAAGTTCCCAAAAAGTTTTGCAAAAAAAGTTGTTTTGAGAAACCGCCGCCCGCTACATGTTCGAATTATATTGGATCGCATTTCTCAAGCTTAAAACCACTTATTTCTCAAAAGCAATGTGAAAACCATTACTGGTTTTCCTTTCAAATAAAAAACCGCTCCCTCCATGTCGACGTGACCTACAATTAATACTCATATGATCCATAAAAACTAAGGTTTTAACCTTAGTTCTTTATCATTTTTCATATCTTTTTTCCCTATCCCTCTGAGTATCAATTGTAGACACCATTGACGAGCTAAACTTGAACCAATTTTCCATCCTAAAAGTCATTCCCACTCTGAACAGTGACTTCCAATAACTCCCATTGCCTGATATCAAATCAATGCAACCAGTTTGAAGACTGGTACCACCTGCAATCCCGTTCATCCACAAGAATGCCTTTTCAAAGGTATTTATCAGTAATCCGAGCCTGCAAATTTCAAATTTTTAAACAAAATCAAATTAATTGAAATTAAAAAGCCAAAAATTACTCATCTGAGAGTACTTAAACCTTGAAGAAACAGGGGAAACCCTGTCAAAATTTTTCTAGAATTTGCCGCTTCTTGATTAGGAGTTTTAACCATCCAAAAGATATTCCTATGGTCAAAATATCTTAGAATTTCTAAAGAAACCTTTGAAAACCCCTTTCTCCCCTTCTGCATTGTATAATTTTTCTTTTTCCTCATAAAACTCTCACCCAGATTCCGAATTCTTCCCAAATCTGCTTAATTGGCCTTCTGCTCCCATAAAAAGCTGAACAAACAATTTAATATTGTTCAGTTCCTTCAAAAATGACTGAAAATCAGGCAATCCCCAAAACTGGAGGTCCTAAACCTCCGAAGCCTGCCTCCAGCAAGCTTCCAAATCCCAAACCACCTAGAATTGATAAACCTACTCCTATTTTAACTGCTGATTCTATTGAAGTGGTCAGACCTTTACAGCCTCCTGTCACCACTGAAGAAAAAAAATCCTTTGATTTACTTAGATTACAGAATTGCTGATGCCACCCTTGAATTTGATCTCCTGGAAGTGCATAGCAGGTGTCAGGAGAAATTTGAAAAGAAAGTGGCCAATGACATACCTATATGGGATTGCAATTTGCCCAAGTATGTGGTTCCCATCACCCATCCTGCTCAGGATTTCATTAGGTCATGTCAGATGCATTATATTCCTAATCAAAGGTGCATGGTTAATAAATATAGTGAGGTCTTATTTTACATAACTGCTGAATCAATCAATGACATGCTCCAGCTAAGCCATGACCCATGAGCAGTGTCATTGTCAATTAAAGACTTGACACAGATGTATTTAGACCTAGATTTCCCTAAGAAGTTTGAAATCCTTCAAAATTTCATGGCCAACCATGTCAATCTTCCAAAGGTGAATCCTCCTTATGATACCTTTGATTTTCTTGAAGGCTCCAGACAGGTCATTTCCATGCTATCATTTGTTTTAGGTTATGTTAATGATGAATTCACAGATGCCTCCATCTTAGGCTTCCTCTCCACTTTGTGTCCTGGACAGCAGCCAGAGTTGGTCTTTGATTTTGCCAAATTTATTGTTGATAATATTCATTATCAACTAATAAAATTACTAGATGAAGGAGTGTTCAGATATACTTCATATCTGTTACATCTCTTCCTATTCTCTCAAGAAGATAATTTTTCCTTTGCATTACAGAAGATGTATATGGAAGGAAAACCACTTTCAGTAATATTGTGGACCTCTCTTCTGAGAAAGAATAGCAGTGAGTACAGTTATAGTGATTTCAATGACCTATTTATCAGACCTGCTATCAGTTTGTTGGATAAAGAAGAACCACCAAGAATAAATGAAGATCTGAAAAGGATTTTACAGTTGTCTGAAAACTGTAAAGTTGGTGATTGGTATTTATACAAAAATCACATTGAGATTAGAGTATATGGTGCAATCTTGGCCCCATATAAATTGCCAAAGTTTCTAACCGACGGGATCTTTTGTATGGAATACATAAGGCAAATTTTGAATGCAGATGCAGTAAACTTCATAGCATCCAAAAAGAAGGCACAATTCAAATTGAAAAGTCAAATTGGTTCTTTTATAGTTAACAGCAGAGATGCCTTGAAGGAGGTATCCAAAAAATTATCAACATTCAAGTTTCAGGAAAGCTTTTATTGGAACTATGACCCTCAGGGTATTCTGAGAAATCTCAGGATCAAATGAAAATTTCCCCCATTTCTCCATGAATCTTAGCCACTAATTGAAAACTATGCCAATCAGTTGGAATGCGTGGCCAATACTTTAATTTATGATGATCAGGATAAGAAAACAGATAATTTGAACAATATACATGTGGTTACAACTAACCAACCAGCAGAGGTATCCAACAAAAGACCAAGGAAATAAGAAGGATATTTGGCCGAAACAATAATTGAAATCAAATTCAAAACAATATACAACAAAAAGGCCGGAATGAGTACTTTAGAAAAAGAAGGAGTCATAGATGTAGATGATACTAATGAGCAGCACAGATGATGAATCCACCATCATTGTGAATGAAACACTCAGAGAAATTCAAAATGAACAGGTACAAGCACAGGGTAAAGGCAAAGAGATGGTTGAAATGGAAATGGATACAGAAGCCCCCTCTTCTTCTAAAACAACTAAAGAAATTGATTCTGATATTCAGAAGAGGTTCAAGCTAATCAGAGAGAAGAATGAAGAAATCAAAAATGAAGTTTCTTCTAAACTTTTGAAGGAAAAACCAGGAGACAAGGACATACTAGTAACAACATTTGATTACTCAACCAATAAAATGATCATGTCCTTTCTTCAACTAGTGGTAGCACATCCAAAATCAGTCTCAGACTATAGAAAGAAAGAATTTGTAGTGAATGCTGATACGATTCACAAGCTAGATCAGATAGAATTCCACAGGAGTGCATCAAAAATGTTATATTCAAAAGTAGTAAGCAAAACAATGAGTGCTACTATGCTCCAAAAGACTATATCCAACCTGAAAACTCAAATGAAACTGGATAAGGCATCATTACATGCCAAGGATTTAAGGATAAAATCCTTAGAAGATTTGGTAATTGAAATAGGAGGAGATCCTTCTAATACTTAAGTTGCTAGAAAATTAATAAGGCAGAAGAATGATGATATTGCAGCCTTAAGAAAACAGGTTAAATTTCCACAAAGTGAGCAGCCTCAGGCAAAAGAAGTGCTTCAGGAAAAGACAAAGAAAGAGGAAACTATGCAACTTGTTTTGAAAATGACAACCCAGATAAAAGAGATGGAAAACCAAATAGAATCTCTAATGCAAGAGAATGAAAATTTGAAGAAAGCTCAGCAATTTTCCATTCCTACAGTTATTCCAACTGTAAGTACAGCTATTCCCTCAACATTGGCAGAACATTTGGCACCGAAAAGAGTATTGGCAACTGCAATGTCAATTACTTCTAAAGACATCTCTGCCACTTCTTCATCAACATCATAAGTAAATACAACAGGGGAAACAACTGCCATAGTCAAGGCTATGGAAGACATGTCCATCAAAGATAAAGAGATAATCAGTTTAAAAGGCACCACCAGAAATCTAGAGACATCTAACAGAGATCCATTAATCACTTCCAAAGGACATGAGCAGAGGGCCAAAAAATTGCAGGAACAGTTTAAGATTCTTCAACAGCAGGTAAATCTCACTGAGCAGGTATCCTATATCAAAAATTATCTTTGGAATAACATCATTTAGGGCATACATTTGCAATGGCCCTCAATCCAAATAATTTATGAACAAAAGGAGTTACTTAAAGTAGCACATATAGAAATATAGAAGACCAAAGAAGAACTGGCTGATAAGCCTACTCAAGGCTTGAGACTTATCACATTTCTGAATAGCAAACACAGATAAGAACTTGAGGAGCTAAAAATTTAGGACAGAACTAGAAGTATACTACAAATTAAGAAAGTTTTGAATAAAATAAATATGATGAATAATTTGGAGGACAGGTGCAAAGATATGAACTTGGCAATCACAAGATTTGAGGCCAAATACACAGTACTGTCACAAGCAGGCTTACCAGATATTCATGCATTGAATGAAAAGTTAATGCCACAAAAAGATTATGATAAAAAAATTAGGGCATATGCCAAAGAGCAGGTCAACAAACCTTTACCTCAAGGGTCTCCTACTGGTAAAGTCATTTTGGAATATTTTGAAAACTTATTCATTTCACAAAATGAGATCAAACATATTTTCATGGTTAAGCCCAATTTTGCAAAGTATACAGAGGCAGATGAAAGTTACAGGAAGCTAAAGAGCATGGAAATTCCTAGTGCAGAGCAATCGCAGGAATTCACTGATTTACTATGAAAAATTGCAGTTAAGGTATATCAAGATGAAAAATCAGTGGTCAAAGTGTATTAGTAAAAACAAGATATTACTTCTTTTTATTTTTAATTTATAGCAGTAAACAGTGAAAGAAAGCAGAGTAAAAGAGTATCATAGCAGAACGTGAAAGAGGAGGAGTAAACTACAAGTCATCTTCCACAAAATAATGCCCCAAGTGCCAACAATACTTCCAGCTAAACAGAAAATCAGTTTAACTAGATAAATTGTTCTATTTTTCTTGTAAAAGAGGACAACTTGCCCATCTGTTTTGTAGCTATCCCTCTTCTTATGTAATAATTCCTATTTTTTCTTGAGATATTCTCTCAAAATTTTGAGATATTTTGCGAGAAATTTATTTGTATAAATACTTCATCTTTCGAAGTATTTTGGGTGGAATAAAATTATCATGACTACTATAGAATTTTTTGTTGAAAACATTGGGATTTTATGTGAGTTAAGTTGAAGCAGCAAGCTGGAAACTGAAGAAATAGACATCATAACTAATGATCCTCATGCTGATCAGATGAGTATTGTATCTTCCAGTTTTCATTGTTTATTTCTTTAATTTTCATTCATACATCTTCTGTTATTTTCCATCTTAAATGAATAACTAGGAAAGGTATTACAGAATCAGTGTAAAAAGCTCTCTATTTTTACTAGTTTTCATGTTTATGTTTTATGTTGATTTCCAGACTTTAGAATTCTTAATTTTTGTTTAGTCTCGTTTGACCTCAATTTCCATCTTCCTTTTCTTTGATCTAAGGATTCTTAATTTCCCTTAGTCCAGATCATACCATTTTATCAAAATAGCCTTTTTTAAACCCTCTAAAGATCATCTATATTGCCCTTAGTATATTTGTTCTTTTGACCTTATTTTTCTAGTCTTGTTTGCTATAAATTTGACTCCATTGCCCAATGGTTAGGTAGATCTTTCTATGGTTTCCATTGTAGTCCTTTATTCCTACCAAAATTCAAAAAATCAAACCAAATTGTCCACTCATAGCTAGCCTAAAATCCATTACAAAACAAAGCTAAATCTTAGGGAGAGATCCCTCTCTAGAATTCAGGAAGGCTAGATCCTGAAATCTAAAAGAGGTTCTTGGTTATCCCTGGTTTTCTTTAACTATAAACCAAAATCCCACGACCTAAGAATTACTAGGGTGATAACAAGGACTTCAACACCCTCTCATCACTTATTATAATGGTCTATTCACCATTTCCATGATTTTTCCTATTCTATCCAAGGTAAAAACCAATTTGTTAGGCCTCTAACAAGTGATCTCATGGGTCAACTCCTAGAATCCATGATGTATATTTATTGCACCCATATCTGAACATTTTTCCTAGCTACCAACTCCATCTCCATTTTTCCATATCTATGAGTGTTTGGTTACCCAAATACCCAACTTCTATCATTCATTGATTTTTGGGGGAAATGGGGAGGTGGGGAATAATTTCAAATTCAAAATTTGGATTTTTGGAAATATGATTATTTAGCTATGGCTATATTTCTAACAAATGAAGTGATTTCCCAAACACCCTCTTAATTTATACTAATGGTACCGCGATTCATACCAGTGCTCCACCCTTCAATTAACTGGTTAGTGAATTTTCATTACCTAATGATATACTTTACATAATTAAGCATTTTTCCAGGAAAATTCGAAAATCATCAAAGCGTATATGCCATAATTACAATAGCAATAGTTTATATTTTATGGTTACAAAATGGGAGAAAATAGGGCATTAGAAAGGGTTATATCATATTATGAAATTTTTGAAGGTTTTTGTTCAAATATAGTGTTCCTTACCAATTTTTTTTATTGTGACATTAATATTGGATATATGGTAAAAGTATGCATTTTGATCAATCCTAAATGGTTATGTACCCTTGTGAAATATTGGTTGATTTAAGGTTGAATAGGGTTTTTTACCACTAATAAAAATTCACAATGGTTGAGTGTTATTGATGATTGACTATAATTTACTATGGTTTAGCGTATTTAATCTTCATTGACTTATGTTGCATTACTACATTCCTATACAAAAATGCCACATTCCAACGCTCATCAATGGATACGACACATTGAAATGTTACTTAATGGTTATGTGGCATTTTAAAATTTATATTTATTGGTTTATGTCCACTATTATCTTCCATAATGGGTATATTGCATTGCAACATTCAATAAGAGTTATATTATTCCTCAAGGGATTTATTGGTTTGTCTCATTCCTTAAAGGCTATATATGATTTCTACAATTTATGTGTAGTGCAAGAATGCAACTTGATATTGTTTACTTATATTTAAACTTGTGATAATTATTTTTTTTGAATTATAAGTAAAAAAATTCATATGTATGACTAATTGAATATATGTTGCTTAGGGATGATTGTAGCTAAATTTGGTTTAGAAAAATTCACTATGGTTGAATGTAGTTGTCTATTGTTGATTAAAATGGGCTATGATTGCATTTAGTTGATGGTTGAATTTGGTTAATTGTGGTTGTGCATATTTTATTTGTTTGACTTATCTTGTGTTACTGTGTTTATAAATGGTTATGTTTTTGGGATCCATAGTTTGAATTTTGTAGAAAGCCACAATGTGGAAACAAGAAAGGACATAATGTTGTAGATTTAATAAATCAAATATATGGAAATTATTCCATAAAAAGCATATATATTTATTATTAGTAATGAGCCCTCATGCTAAAGAAAGAGTAGATCCAAAAAAACAAGCGGGATGCCAAGTGACTGGAGAACGATGTGAAGAAAGGATGAGGACACCTTACTAGAATAAGAATAGATAATAGTGAGACTATAAATATGGGATTAGAAGAAGAATAATAACCCTACACATTTTAGCACCTTCTAAGCCTTGGTTATGACACTATATAATGTAAATTCTTAGGCTAGATGGAGGGTTGGATAGTTGTCAATTGAATATGGGAATTTTTTTTAAATGTTTTGTATTATGGTTCAACATAATGTGTCGCTATAATTATGGATTCATGACTATTTCAAGGGATTTTGGGTTAATATTGATTCTATTATATGTAATTAATTTTTTATGGTTTTAGACTCAACCGACTTCTAAAGGATTTATTAGTTCATATTGAATATTAATAGAATGACACCCTTATTTAAAAATGTTATTATCTTCATTTTATATGTCAATTACGTGCTTTATTTTTTATTGTATCTAAGTTATAAACTTCCATGGATATTCCACTAAATAGTTAATAATCTATATTATGAAGGTTAATTTACTTATATTCAAATGATTAATTACCATTTATATGTATGCATGTAATAGATAAAATCTAAAGAATAGAGAAGAATAAAATACAATCACAAAAAATCCATAATGAACACAAGGTATTCTCTAAGAAATTATTATAGGAGAAAACCTAGTAGGAAGATGGCATTACTTTTCTCTCTTTTTCTAGAATGGTAATAATGGAAGTACAAAAAAAGAATGAAATATTTGTGGAGCTACTCGAAACCTATGGCCTAGTAGGTTTTTACATACACTAAACCTTCTTTTTTATAATCTCTCAGTACCAATCCCAAGTTGATCTACTATATTGTGGAACAAGACATAATAAAAACTGAATGGAACCTATTTTCCTCCTAGTGGTTTGGTTATAACATAGCTTGATAATCAACTAAGGGTCAAGCTTGAATCCTTAATTTCTCAACTATGAGTAAAAATTTGAACCTTATAGAGTCTTCTTCCAAGTATTTAAGTGAATATCCCCTTTTCCATGAGTAACACGGGATAACATGACATCCTCTCAAACAATGGTAGTCAAACATGTTAGATAAACTTCCAAAGGCATGAGTTTTGAATAAGACCTATGAATGCTACAAATATTGCACCAATGGAAATATATTTGAGTTTAGAACACCTTCACAAGGTCTTATGTTAAATCAAGAAAGTATTATCCCCAAAAATTTATGATTTAATGCCAAAAAATAGTATTGAAAGGTTTTATATGACAATTCTCTAAACTAGGCCTTGATGATAAAATTGATCTTGTAAGTAGATTATTCTATTTTTCAACTCTAAAAGAATTAAGGTATATGAGAAACAATATAATTATTCAATTAAGAGCACACCTCCACATTTTGGAAGGTTTTTGTCCTCAAAATATTTCACTGAATAAGGTGCAGAAATTTCTCCTAACCCTCCCCTTAAAGTACCATTTATCCCTACGTAGAAGTTGTCCTTTCAACCCAATCTACCAAAGGTACCCAATATAACAAAGGTCATGTTACACTTTTCTTTCTTTTTGGACCTCTTATTCAAAATTTTATCCTCTATCAACTCTACCTAGGAATTTGGAGCTAAGTCTTTTCAGGAAGGTAGGACCTACTCCTCTTCCTAATCCAAAATGGAAGGCCTATCAAGATCATGCTAAGTGGGTACTTATTAATTGAAAAATTATTTATGCATTCAAGGAGTTCCAACACTTAACATTTGAGTAAGTCTGTAAGGATATAAGTCCAAAATAATAACAAAAAACTATCTCCTTTATTTCTCTTTGAAAATTCACAACTTTTATTTTAACATTTTACCTATTATTTTATTATTTTATTTAGAAGGACCATTACAGACCTTGAATTTCTCCTAATGTTATAGGCTGACACATATAATTTTTTAAGACATTTTTGTGCTGGGAATATAGCATGGTGGCCTCACTCAATGAACCTTTGATATATCACATGCGTTTATCGCATACTAAACAATACCCCTAATTTGACTAGATATTGGAAAATACCTCTAAAAATCACATTATTTAACCCCCTACCAATGCAAACCCAATACACCTTCCAATTTATAAAACCCCTACTTTCACTAGATACTGTAGGTATCAATTTTTTATTAACATTTTTAATACCCCTTTATAGTTTTTCATTAAATTTGAGCTCCATTTTTTATAAATGCCAATATAAAAACCCTTTACCCCCTATATATCCCCAAATATATTATGTCATTTTTTCATCAATACATATCCCCTAATATGAACCCGCATGGTATGGTATTTCTACCCTAGTGAAGCCCCCATGGAATATATTTTCGAACCTAAAGAGGTTTGTGTATTTTCCTATAATGCAAGAAGATAAAACTTGATATATTAGAGAATGCATGATTTGTTGTACCAATAAATACAGTAATAGAAAGAAAATTTTATATCATCTCTTACTTTTACACTCTTACCTTTGGGAAATAATTTCCATGAAATTTGTAGTTGTTTACCAAAAATTAAGAACAAAAATGACTATTTGTTTGTGGTAGTTGATAGATTAAGCAAGATGTATGCCCTTATTCCTTGTAAAAACACCATAAAAGGAATAAAAACAACTTAAACATGTTATTTGAATAGGTTTGGGTGTTTTTGGGATACCAAATTTTTATTTCCTTATAGGATACATTTTGGGAAAACATGGACACCACATTGAAGAGATCTACAACATTACATCCCTAAACAAATGGGTAGACAAAGTAGTCAATAGGAATTTTGTTCAACTTTTTAGGGGTGAAGATAAGAAGCATACAAATACTTTAGATGGAAATATTATCTATATTCAACACTCTTATAATACTTCAATCCATACAAATACAAGTATATACCCTTTTCTAACTTGTTTTTGGTATCTTTAACCTTCACCCTTGGATGTTGTATATGGAAAAAAAGGAGAAGGGAGGGAGGGAAGGCATCATAGGTGAAGCACTGAAAGAAAATTTATTGAAAATATTAGGTGGATTATTTTGCAAGTATATGAGACATTGAAATGAAAAGAAAAGTGCACGACTGCACATGATAAACAAAAAATTGAGAAAATATTCAAAGTGGCGAATAGAATTTGTTTGAAAGGTAAACCAGGAAAGAATACAGGGTATTGGTAAGAAGATCATGGTTTTGCAGTGTTATCCTTTCAACTTATGGGAAAATATATATATATATAATGCATACACATTCAATATACCCCCGTAAATACACATTTACTTGGGAGTGAATGTGAATAATTGAAAACCTTATCATCCTATCATGTTGGATCGGGAAATTAAGGAATAAGTCATACCTACACAGAAGATATAGCACTAGAACTTGAAATAGATTTGGAAAAATATTCAATTTTGTAAAAGAGGTATATAGCTCCAAGGCATGTGCAACATGATATTTAGTATATTGGGTTGAAAGTAAAACTTCTAGAAAATCCGAAATGGTACTCTATGGAGAAGGTAGAGGAAAAAATTTCTCACCTCCTTTAGTGAAATATTTGGGTGAAAAAAGTGTCCATAAATGAAGAGGTGTGATTCATAATGGATCACCATATAATTTTTCATATATCTTGGTACCTTTGGGAGGAAAAAATGGAGGAATTGGCTTGTAGGACCCATTTTAATGGAAATTCTTAGTTTTTATATTTGGGCTTTGGAGCCTGTTGTGGTTCCTATGTTTTGGCCAGATTGGCAAGACCAAAAGATAAGACACCATCAAACCACTTTGGGATCCTAGGATCTAGCCCTCCTGGATCCAGAGAAGGATCTCTCTATAAATGTAAAGAATGATATATCTTTAAGGCTCAATTTGAGGTATTAGGCTAGGTATGAAGCACAGAGGTTTTGGTTTGGTTTATTTGGTTGGATATCATTAACTGAGAAGGTTATGGAAGTAAAGAAGGAATTGAATAGAAATATGTTTCAACATGGGAGGATAGGTTAAGAGAAAGGTTAATCCATTGGGCTATGGAGTCATGAAAGTGGATTACTTGCATAACAACTATCCAAGGGTTTCCATAGGGCAAGTCATCTATACCAAAGGATATTTTTAGATAGATGGTGGAATGGAACATTAAGAATGGGTGAAAGAAAGAAACAAAAGTGAAACCTAAGATCAGGTTAGATGTCATTTAAATCCAGGCCTGCTTTTGACATACTTCAAAGGAAACTCTCATAAAATACACAAAGGGTAGCTTAAGATGAGGTCAGATGTCATTTAAATCTAGGCCTGCTTTCATCATACTCTTAAGGAAGACAATCCAACAATCCTCATAACTACTTTCAGAAATTAGAACACATTTAACATTAAACAGAGAGTAAGGTCTAAGATCATAGAAGTAATTTTAACCTTCAATGCTTTTGACACTAACTCAAAGGGATCTTAGAAAGGGAAACTGTTGGAAAAGGAACCTAGTGAAATAGGGCTAACTCTAAATCTCCCAGTTTCCCAATTCTTTCAGCTGAAACAAAAAAAGAACATCTAAGGAAACAAAATCCAAATTCATACATTAGTATGCATGGACTAGCCAACTTCTATACTGGTTAAATTATGATGAATTTTCTCTTAGATACACAAATATTAGAAAACATAAAGATAAATATTACAGTGAGACTTAGGGTACTTCCAAGAATATGTCATAATCTATGCTTGTTGTTATTTTTTTGAGAATAATGAACAGTATGTAAAACATGAAAGGAAATAGTTACAGTAAGGAAAACATCACCAATAATATAGACCAGGATCCTGTGAATCTGCTTGATTAATTGATGTGAAAAACCAGTCACATACTTTGAGCTTAGTGGCATTTTAAAATCAGACTTCTCTTCTCAGCCTACTATATTACAGACTACTCAGCTACTTCCCCTCAATAACATTTCTAACAACTAATATAATCCCAACAACCAACAACTTTTACAATGAAATTTGCAGGGGTTCTTATAGGAGAAATAGTGATAGTAGTAGTAGATATGAACTTAAATGTTTCTTTAAGATAAAGGGGAGGAAGTATCTGAATTCCCACTCTTCTTAATGGCTTTTCATTCACTGTGTGTACTCTTTAGGCTATTTCGGAGGTATTTTTCAAGATGACAATAACTTCAGGTATGTTCTTTGAAGTAATTTCTAACTGCAGTACTCTGTTTTGTCCTCTGAGATATGTAAGGTGACTGAAGGTCTCTCGGGTCTTCCATACTTCATAACTAATGCACTGACAGTTCCAAGATCTTTCTGTCAGAATAATAATAGTTACAGTGTTCGATGAGGCATGGAGTAGGATGTGTGGCTTAGTCCTTCTTAGGAAAAGAACATTCTGCTGATATCAGATCACTGATGTGGCTTGATGTGTGCTTTAGGCTTCATTAAGCCTTCCTGATCATTTTTATGGTCTTCATATATGTCTTTATCCTTAAAAACACTAGATTATGAGTTTTAATTCTTCAATAATAGGCTTTAATCCTTTAATTCCACTTCTGATACTCTTGTCGCTTCTCTGATGGTCTTTCTGCGCTCTAAATCACAACGACTGTGACTATGGAGACAGAATGAATTCATCACTCTGTAAACCTTGCAAAACACGACAAACAAATTATAAAATCCTGTGGCAGTGAGGATGGCTGCTTCTCAGGCTCTTGGGAATGGAGGAGCGATGATGGAAAAAGATGGATGCATCGGAAAAATGGTGAAAAACCATGTCAGAAGACGGAAAATAGATCTGATGAAGGTTGGGGCGAGGTGAGTTCTATATTGTTGGATTAGATCAATCCACGGTGATCTACAGTGGAGATTCATCGACAAAGTCATTTGGATGAATAGAGGAAGGGTGGGGCGAGATTATATCAGGGCTGTAATATCAGAAAAAATTGACGACTATTATCGCTTGAGGAAAATAGTTGGGAGGTTAGATGCTGGGTAAAAAAATGGAGGTGAGATTAAATCATGACTGTCCGATCTCAGAGACCAATGGTCGGGATTAAAAGAGAAATCATACTACGGAGGGTGGTAAGGTGGAAAATCGGAATGGTTTTCGCGCGAGGCTGAAGGTGGTAAGCGGAATTTGCAAAAATAACGTGATTCCATACAAATGCTGACACGTGGAAAGCCAAAACTGCTTATATCGTGCGATTTCAAAACATTAATGCCCGGATGAAAAATTTACGCGATACGCATTCTCAACCATTGGATGGAGGGGCGACAGATTTGACAATGGAGGTTTCGCGCGATAAAAGGTAAGATGCACGGGCGGATGTGGATCGTCGGGTTTATTGTGGGCCATTGGATCTTCAGATTGGACAACGGAGATTTAAAAGAGAAAGAGGAGGACGATGGGGTAATGGAATGAGCAAAAGGATAGGGGTCGTCAGATCTGTAGGAATGGACAGCGAATATTAAATCAGTGATCGCACATCGAGGGAAAAAAAAAAGGAAAGACTCTGCTAGTGCGATGCGATTAAGCGCTGACCGTCGGATCGGAAAGGATCAACGGTCCAGATTAAATTGGCAGGGGGAAGACACAGGGTCGCGAGCAGAGAGCGATTGAATCCTGACCATTGGTTCTTGTGGATTCAACGGTCAGGATTAAATTGGAGGTTCTAAGTAATGAGTGAAGCAGAGGGTGGATGGAGTGATGCGATTTTAGCACTGGATGTTGGATCTGATAAGATCGACGGTGGAGATTGAATCTGAGGTCGAGTAGAGAAAAGACCCATCGCATCGGAAAATAGGAAGAAACAAAGGGAACACAATAATAAAAAGCTCCGATTGCAATTAGTGATTAGGCCTTAGTGATTGGTCTTGGGCGCCGAGTCACATGCGGAAAAAGGGGCTAAGGGCTAAACCGAAAGGGGTTTAAGGCCTTAGTGTAGAAAGGGGTTTTAAGCCAAAAACAAAGATTTTTGAGGGTTTTTTTGGCTTTTGGTAAAGGGGGAAAAGGGTGATTTAAACCAATAAAAGGGATTTTTATAGGTTTAGGGGGGATTTTGGAGGCTTTAGAGGAAAAAGGGAGTGTTAAAGGGGAATTTCGAGAAGGGAATAAGGGTGAAACATGGAGTTATTTGTGAGTAAAAAATGGGGAAATGGAGGCCTTTTGAAAGAAATTTATTCACACAACGGTAGGGTTATTTAATGGAAACAACAGTGAAGATTCTTCAAGGAATAGAAGACACATAGAGGCTACAAGAATGAGAGATTTACAAAGGAAATGTCTCTCTTGAAGGCTCAGAAAAAATTTTAGCCACTTGTTTGCTATGTCAAAAATTTATAGGTGGCTAACAGTGGCTCCACATGGGGATGGCATCTTATTGAAGGTGTCAAGAATCTCAGAAAATAATCTTTGGAAGTAGGCTAGATGCCTGGTACTTGACACATATTTTTATTTTCTTTAATCAGCTGCCACAAACATGATGGATTTTATATCTGCAGAAAGCACTTTCCCAAACAACTACCTACCCATCCTATTGTCCTAGCATTTTTTTTCTTCAAGGTGCATTTAGAATTGAAGACCTTCACATCATCATTTTTTGCAAACAGGAAAATAAACCTATCTACTTCTACCCTTATAACTCCATGAGACCAGATTAAACAGTTGGCCTCATAGCTTCTCTACCTAAAATAATATCTGCCAGGATTAGACTTGTATGGTTGATTTCTTTCTCTACATTTTAAAACAGAAATTTAAACATAGACGAACTAGGATTAGACTGTCTGGTCTATTGTCGTTCCATGGCATAACGACAAGTTGCATATGAACTGAACTTTGAATGGAATTAAAAACAACTAAATAAATGCTCACAGGCTGAGCTTTATTGAGATTTCCTACCTACCCTACTCTAACTTGAAATATTTACATGTTTAGCTGACAAACACTCTTTTCCAATACATCCAGTCAACCAGATGATCCCATGACTGGTATTTTCTGCTCATCTCTTTGAGCATGCTGGATAGGCAGGGCCACTCCCATTCTCTTTTTTTTTTAATGGCAACTTTTAAAATATTTCTTGTTGCCTGCAACAAGTTTCTCTTGATGACCTCTGATCCTTCTCTAAATGGCTACAGGAAATGAGCATAAGGATCTTGAAATGATACATGGTTGTGAGTATTTGGCAAGCAGGCTTCAACCAAGATTGCATCCTCTCCCACTGGATCAAGAAAAATACTCTCTTGAGAAAGAAAATTTCCTTCATCTTCATCATCATCTGAACTAGAGGACTCATCATATTTGGCAGTGTTGTCCTCATGTAGCCCTGGCAGGTTCTGCTGGAGTGGACTAAACTTTGTCAAAACATTAACATACTCTTGAGCATGGGTTTCTTTGATTACCTCAACCTTTTCAGGAGAAGGTTCAGTATATTCCACTTGCTCAAGAGTTTCTTCATTACTTTCTTCCTCATCCTCTGAGCTAAAAGACTGCTGACTTACATCCTCATGGAAATTATTACTGATGATCTGATATATCACAGAGCGAAGATTCAATGAATCTTCGTCTGCTATCAGGCTTTCAACACTTTCTTCATCAATATCATAGATAGCCTGCATTGGCTCATCACTTTCTTGAAGTTGATGGTCATGATTGCCCTCCCTTGAATCCACTGATGACGGTCCTGCAAGATTAGTTTCCCTTTGGAAAAAATCATCATCAGATAGATCAAAACTAGGAAAATCATAATTATAAGCAGTGTTACCAATCAAACCTTCTGGTCTTTCAGCAAGTCTTTCTTCAAAATAATCTGCAAGTTCATCCTCTGATCTAAAATATTGTTCACCATACATGCTTTGCATGTTGCTTATGTCTTGTAGAGATATGGTTTTCTTTTCCTAAGACAAGGTGTGGGTCTTTTACAATAATCATTTCTGGTTTCAACCTCATATTCTTCCTCTTCTATGTTTAGAAAGGTCTTGGTTGTCCCTGTCAATTTTTCCAGCTTGTTTTCTAAAGAGATCTGCATTTTTTGCTCTGCTTGGTCCTTCTTTATTGCTTTTAATCTTTCTTCCCTGCACAACAGGTTGTATTCGACAGTAATTTCTACATTCTGCATTTCCTCTAGGCTTGAAGGCTCTCGTTCTCTTATATGGAATTCCATCTCAGGGTCAAAAGAACTCGAATAGTGCAATAGGGCCCATCCCAAGGGTGGTTTTATCTTAGTAGGTATTGCATTATACACCTTATTGAACCTGGCTAAAAATTCTTGTACTATCTCCCCTGGATGTCTTTTCAAGTTCTGGTATTCTTCTAGGATGAGGAAAACATTTCCTGGGACTATCCATCTATCAAGGAAAACTTGAGCAAATTGATGAAAGCTTAAAATGCTTGCAGCTGGAAGGTATTTAAACCAACTCTTAACATTTCCTTGTAATGAAAAGGAAAACATTCTAATATGCACATCATCTTATTATATCTCATATAAGTCAAGTAAATCCTCAAGATTCTAAACATGTCGCTCAGCAGTGATATTTTTATTTTCTTCATAAAAAAGGGGCAGATTATTTGTAAGTCCTGTAGGAAGGGGCTGGAAGATAAGAGGCAAAACCAAAGGCTTGTATCTTTCTATGACCTTTTTGGGTGTAGGTAGTGCAACGAGAGAACTATGACTGGTTGAAGTTTCATTAGGGGTAAGAGATACAACGTGAGGCTCTTGTTGCACTAGGTCTTTCACAAGTGTCTGGGTCTCCTCATGGTCTGAAAACTAAGGCTTGAGATCTTTCCCATAATCCATGTGGAACTCATATTTGTACACTTGATCAGGCTTAAAGTATGATAGAATGTAGTTGTAGATAAAAATGATGAATTATTTAAACCAAATCCAGCCTGAATGTTCTATCCTTATAGCAGGTCTGGCCATGATTCAGGTTCTTCCTCCAGTGGAGTCTTTAGGTCTATTAGGAATTATGGAGTCGCCAGGTGGATGAATTTGAATGTTTGGAAGCAGGCTGCTATCCACCATCAGCAATTGAATACCAATTTAACCAGATATTTTTGGTCTTCTGAGGTCCTAAGGGTATCTAAGATGAAACTCACTCATAAGTTCCCCAGCGGAGTCACCATTATGCTGTGGTTCCTATGTTTTGGCTAGATTGGAAAGACCAAAAGATAAGACAACATCAAACCACTTTGGGATCCTAGGATCTAGCCCTCCTAGATCTAGAGAGGGATCTCTCTATAAATGTAAATAATGATATATCTTTAAGGCTCAATTTGATGTATTAGGCTAGGTATGAAACACAAAGGTTTTGGTTTGGCTTGTTTGGTTGGAGATCATTAACTGAGAAGTTTATGGAAGTAAAGAAGGAACTGAATAGAAATATGTTTCAACATGGGCGGATAGGTTAAGAGAAAGGTTAATCCATTGGGCTATGGAGTCATGAAAGGGGATTACTTGCATAACAATTATCCAAGGGTTTCCATAGGGCAAGTCATCTATACCAAAGGATATTTTTAGATAGATTGTGGAATGGAACATTAAGAATGGGTGAAAGAAAGAAACCAAAGCTCAGCCTAAGATAAGGTCAAATGTCATTTAAATCCAGACCTGATTTTGACATACTTCAAAGGAAACTCTCATAAAAGACACAAAGGGTAGCTTAAGATCAAGTCAGATGTCATTTAAATCCATACCTGCTTTCAACATACTCTCAAGGAAGAAAATCCAGCAGTCCTCATAACTACTTTCAGAAAGTAAAACACATTTAAGATTAAACAAAGAGTAAGGCCTAATATCAGAGAAGGACTTTTAACCTTCAATGCTTTTGACACTAACTCAAAATAGATCTTATAAAGGCAAACTGTTGGAAAAGGAACCTAGTGAGACAGGGCTAACTCTAAATCTCCCAGTTTCCCAATTATTTCAGCTGAAACCAAACAAAAACATCTAAGGAAACAAACTCCAAATTCATACATCAGTAAGCATGGACAAGCCAACTTCTATACAAGCTAAATTATGATGAATTTTCTCTTAGATACACAAATAGTAGAAAACATAAAGATAAAGAATACATTGAGACTTAGGGTACTTCCAAGAGTATGTCCTAATCTATGCTTGCTCTTATTTATATAATAATAATGGATAGTATGTAAAACATGAAAGGAAATAGTTACAGTAAGGAAAACATCACCAACAATATAGACCAGGATCCTGTGAATTTGCTTGATTAATTGATGTGAAAAACTAGTCACATACTTTGAGCTCAGTGGCCTTTTACAATAAGAATTCTCTTCCCAGCCTACTATATTACAGACTACTCAACTACTTCCCCTCAATAACATTTCTAACAACTAATATAATCCCAACAACCAACAACTTTTAAAATGAAATTTACAGGGGTTCTTATAGGAGAAATAGTGATAGTATTAGTATATATGAACTTAAATGTTTCATTAAGACAAAGGGGAGGAAGTATCCGAATGCCCACTCTGCTTAATGGCTTTGCATTCACTGTGTGTACTCTTTTGGCTATTTCGGAGGTCTTTGTCAAGATGACAATAACTTCAGGTATGTTCTTTGAAGTACTTTGTCACTGTAGTAATCTGTTTCGTCCTCTGAGATATGTAAGGTGACTGAAGGTATATCGGGTCTTCCATACTGCATAACTAATTCACTGATAGTTCCATGAAATTTCTATCAGAATAATAATAGTTACGGTGCTCGATGAGGCATGGAGTAAGACGTGTGGCTTAGTCCTTCTTAGGAAAATAACATTCTGCTGCTATCATATCATTGATGTGGCTTGATGTGTGCTTCAGGCTTCATTAAGCCTTCTTGATCATTTTTATGGTCTTCATCTGTGTCTTTATCCTTAAAAACACTGGATTATGAGTTTTAAGTCTTCAGTAATAGGCTTTAATCCTTTAATCCCACTTCTGATACTCTTGCCGCTTCTGTGATGGTATTTCTGCGCTCTAAATCACAATGACTGTGACTGTGGAGACAAAATGAATTCATCACTCCGTAAACCGTGCAAAACACAACAAACACATTATAAAATCCTGTGGGAGTGAGGATGGCTACTTCTCAGGCTCTTGGGAATGGAGGAGCGATGATGGAAAAAGATGGATGCAGCAGAAAAATGGTGAAAAAAACATGTCGGAAGGCAGAAAATAGATCTGATGAAGGTTGGGGTGAGGTGAGTTTTGGACCATTGGATTAGATCAATCCATGGTGATCTACATCGAACATTCATCGACAAAGTCATTTGGATGAGTGGAGGAAGGGTGGTGCGAGATTATATCAGGGCCATAAGATAAGAACAAATCAATGGATATGATCGCTTGAGGAAAAAATTTGGGAGGTTAGATGGTGGGAAAAGAAATGGAGGTGAGATTAAGTCATGATCGTCCGATCTCAGAGATCAATGGTCGGGCTTAAAAGAGAAATCATACTGCGGAGGGTTGTAAGGCGAAAAACCGGAATGGTTTTCGCGCGAGGCTGAAGGTGGTAAGCGAAATTTTCAAAAATAACGTGATTCCATACAAAGGCTGACACGTGGAAATCCAAAACTGCTTATATCGCATGATTTCAAAACATTAACGCCCGGATGCAAAATTTATTCCATACGTGTTTTCAGCCATTGGATGGAGGGGCGGAAGATCTGATGGTGAAGGTTTCATGCGATAAAAGGTAATATATGCAGGCGGATGTGGATCGTTGGGTTTATTGCGGGTCGTTGGATCTTCAGATCGGACGGTGGAGATTTAAAAGAGAAAGCAGAGAACGGAGGGGTAAGGGAATGAGCGAAAGGATAAGGGCCGTCGGATCTATAGGAATGGGTGGCGGAGATTAAATCGGTGATCGCACATCAAGGGAACAAAAAAAAGGGAAGACTGTGCTGGCGTGATGCGATTAAGCATTGACCATCGAATCGGAAAGGATCAACGGTCTAGATTAAATCAGCGGGGGGGAAGACAGAGGGCTGGGAGCGGAGAGTGATTGAATCCTAATCGTTGGTTCTTGTGGATTCAATGGTCAGGATTAAATTGGAGGTTCTGAGTAATGAGTGAAGCAGAGGGTGGATGGAGCGATGTGATTTTAGCGCAGGCCATCGGATTTGATAAGATCGACGATAGAGATTGAATCTGAGGTTGAGCGGAGAAAAGACCCATCGCATCGTAAAATATGAAGAAATAAAGGGAACATAGTAAAAAAAATCTCTGATTGCGATTAGTGATTAGGCCTTAGCACTTGGTCCTGGGCGCTGAGTCACATGCGAAAAAAGGGGCTAAGGGCTAAACCGAAAGGGGCTTAAGGCCTTCGTGTAGAAAGGGGTTTTAAGCCAAAAATGAAGGTTTTTGAGGGCTTTTTTGGCTTTCAGTAAAGGGGAAAAAGGGTGATTTAAACCAATAAAAGGGATTTTTAGAGGTTTAGGGGGATTTTGGAGGCTTTAGAGGAAAAAGGGAGTGTTAAAGGGGAATTTCAAGAAGGGAATAAGGGTGAAAAATGGAGTTCTTTGTGAGTGAAAAATGGGGAAATGGAGGCCTTTTGAAAGCAATTTCTTCACACAACAGCAGGGTTCTTTAATGGAAACAATAGTGAAGATTCTTCAAGGAAAAAAAGACACATAGAGGCTCCAAGAATGATATATTTACAAAGGAAATGTCTCTCTTGAAGGCTCAGAAAATTTTTTAGCCACCTGTTTTCTATGTCAAAAATTTATAGGTGGCTAACAGTGGCTCCACATGGGAATGGCATCTTCTTGAAGGTGTCAAGAATCTTAGAAAATAATCTTTGGAAGTAGGCCAGATACCTGGTACTTCACACATATTTTTCTTTTCTTTAATCAACTACCACAAACATGATGGATGTTATTTCACCAGAAAGAACTTTCCCAAACAACTACCTACCCATCCTATTGTCCTAGCATTTTTTTCTTCAAGGTTAATTTAGACTTGCAGACCTTTCACATCATCATTTTTTTCAAACAGGAAAATAAACCTATCTACTACTACCCTTATAACTCCATGAGACCAGATTAAACAGTTTGCCTCATAGCTTCTCTACCTAAACTAATATCTGCTAAGATTAAACTTGTTTGGAAGATTTCTTTCTCTAAATTTTAAAATAGAAATTTAAACACATACAAACCAGGATTAGATTGTCTTGTCTGTTGTGCGTACAGGGCGTAAAGACAAGTTTCACATGAACTGAACTTTGTAGGAATTAAAAACATCTAACTAAATTCTCACAAACTGAGCTTTATTGATATTTCCTACCTACCCTACTCTAACTTGAAATATTTAAATGTCTAGCTGACAAACACTCTTTTCGAATACATCCAGTCAAACAGATGATCCCATGACTGGTCTTTTCTGCTCATCTCTTTGAGCATGCTGGATAGGCAGGGCCACTCCCATTCTCTTTGTTTTTTAACAACAACTTTTAAAATATTTCTTGTTGCCTACAACAAGCTGCTTTTGATTGCCTCTGATCCTTCTCTAAATGGCTACAGGAAATGAGCATAAGGATCTTGAAATGAAACCTGGTTGTGAGTATTTGGAAAGCAGGTTTCAACCAGGATTACTTCCTCTTCGACTGGATCAAGAAAAAGACTCTCTTGAGAAAGAAAATTTCCCTCATCTTCATCATCATCTGAACTGGAGGACTCATCATATTTGGTAGTGTTGTCCTCTTGTAGCCATGGCAGGTTCTGCTGGGGTGGACTGAACTCTGTGAAAATATTAACATACTCTTGAGCAGGGGTTTTTTGATTACCTCAACCCTTTCAGAAGAAGGTTCAATATATTCCACTTGCTCAAGAGTTTCTTCATTCTTTCTTCCTCATCCTCTGAGATAAAAGGCTGCTGAATTCCATCCTCATGGAAATTATTACTGATGAACTGATATATCACAGAGCGAAGATTCAATGAATCTTCGTCTGCTATCAGGCTTTCGACACTTTCTTCATCAGTATCATAGATAGCCTGCATTGGCTCATCACTTTCTTGAAGTTGATGGTCATGATCGCCCTCCCATGAATCCACTGATGATGGTCCTGCAAGCTTAGTTTCCCTTTGGAAAAAATCATCATCAGATAGATCAAAACTAGGAAAATCATAATTATAAGCAATGTTACCAATCAAACCCTCTGGACTCTCAGCAAGTCTTTCTTCAAAACAATCTACAAGTTCATCCTCTGATCTAAAATATTATTCATCATACATGATTTTCATGTTGCTTATGTCTTGCAGAAATTTGGTTTTCTTTTCCTGAGGACAAGGTGTGGGTCTTTTCCAATAATCATTTCTGGTTTCAACCTCATTTTCTTCCTCTTCTATGTTTAGCAAGGTGTTGGCTGTCCCTGTCAATTTTTCCAGCTTGTTTTCTAAAGAGATCTTCCTTTTTTGCTCCTCTTGGTCCTTCTCTATTGCTTTTAATCTTTCTTCCCTGCACCAGAGGTTGTATTCAACAGTAATTTCTTCGTTCCGCATTTCCTCTAGGCTTGAAGGCTCTCTTTCTCTTATATGGAATTCCACCTCAGGGTCAAAAGAACTCAAATAGTGAAATAGGGCCCATCCCAAGGGCGGTTTTATCTTAGTAGGTATTTCATTGTACACCTTATTGAACCTGGCTAAAAAGTCTTGTACTGCCTCCTCTGGATGTCTTTTCAAGTTCTGGTATTCTTCTAGGATAAGGAAAACATTTCCCGGGACTATCCATCTATCAAGGAAAACTTGAGAAAATTGATGGAAGCTGAAAATGTTTGCAGCTGGAAGGTCTTTAAACCAACTCTTAACATTTCCTTGTAATGACAAGGAAAACATTCTAATACACACTTCATCTTCTTCTATCTCATATAAGTCAAGTAAATCCTCAAGATTCTGAGCATGTCTCTCAACAGTGATATTTTTATTTTCTTCATAAAAAAGGGGCAGCTTATTTGTAAGTCCTGGAGGAAGGGGCTGGAAGATAAGAGGAAAAAAAAGAGGCTTGTATCTTTCTATGACCTTTGTGGGTGTAGGTAGTGCAACAAGAGAACTATGACTTCTTGAAGTTTCATTAGGGGTAAGAGATACAACATGAGGCTCTTGTTTTACTTGGTCTTTCACATGTGTCTGGGTCTGCTCATTGTCTGAAAAATGAGGCTTGAGATCTTTCCCATAGTCCATGTGGATCTCATCTTTGTACATTTTATCAGGCTTAAAGTAGGATAAAATGCAGTTGTAGAAAAAAACAATGAATTCTTTAAACCAAATCTAGCCTGAATGTTCTATCCTTCTAGTAGTTCTGGCCATGATTCAGGTTCTTCCTCCAGTGGAGTCTTTAGGTCTATTAGGAATTGTGGAGTCACTAGGTGGATGAATTTAAATGTTTGGAAGCAGGCTGTTTTCCACCATCATCAATTGAATACCAATCTAACCAGAGATTTTGGGTCTTCTGAGGTCCTAAGGGTATCTAAGATGAAATTCACTCAGAAGTTCCCCAGCGGAGTCGCCATTATGTTGTGGCTCCTATGTTTTGGCTATATTGGAAAGACCAAAAGATAAGACAACATCAAACCACTTTGGCATCCTAGGATCTATCCCTTCTGGATCCAGAGAGGGATCTCTCTATAAATGTAAAGAATGATATATCTTTAAGGCTCAATTTGAGGTATTAGGCTAGGTATGAAGCACAGAGGTTTTGGTTTGGTTTGTTTGGTTGGAGATCATTAACTGAGAAGGTTATGGAAGTAAAGAAGGAACTGAATAGAAATATGTTTCAGCATGGGAGGATAGGTTAAGAGAAAGGTTAATCCATTGGGCTATGGAGTCATGAAAGGGGATTACTTGCATAACAACTATGCAAGGGTTTCCATAGGGCAAGTCATCTATACCAAAGGATATTTTTAGATAGATAGTGGAATGGAACATTAATAATGGGTGAAAGAAAGAAACCAAAGTGCAGCCTAAGATCAGGTCAGATGTCATTTAAATCCAGGTCTTCTTTTGAGATACTTCAAAGGAAACTCTCATAAAATACACAAAGGGTAGCTTAAGATCAGGTCAGATGTCATTTAAATCCAGACCTGCTTTGAGCATACTCTCAAGGAAGACAATCCAACAGTCCTTATAACTACTTTCAGAAAGTAGAGCACATTTAAGATTAAACAGAGAGTAAGGCCTAAGATCAGAGAAGGACTTTTAACCTTCAATGCTTTTGACACTAACTCAAAAGGATCTTAGAAAGGAAAACTGTTGGAAAAGGAACCTAGTGAGACAGGGCTAACTCTAAATCTTCCAGTTTCCCAATTCTTTCAGCTGAAACCAAACAAGAAAATCTAAGGAAACAAACTCCAAATTCATACATCAGTAAGCATGGACTAGCCAACTTCTATGCTAGTTAAATTATGATGAATTTTCTCTTAGATACACAAATAGCAGAAAACATAAAAATAAAGATTATAGTGAGACTTAGGGTACTCCCATGAGTATGTCCTAATCTATGCTTTCTTTTCTTTATCTGAGAATAATGGAAAATATGTAAAACATGAAAGGAAATAGTTACAGTAAGGAAAACATCACCAATAATATAGACCAGGATCCTGTGAATCTGCTTGATTAATTGACGTGAAAAACTAGTCACATACTTTGAGCTCAGTCGCCTTTTACAATCAAAATTCTCTTCCCAGCCTACTATATTACAAAATACTCAGCTACTTCCCCTCAATAACAGTTCTAAAAACTAATAGAATCCCAAGAACCAACAACTTTTACAATGAAATTACAGGGGTTCTTGTAGGAGAAATAGTGATAGTAGTAGTAGATATGAACTTAAATGTTTCACTAAGACAGAGGGGAGGAAGTATCCGAATTCCCTCTCTGATTAATGGCTCTGCATTCACTGTGTGTACTCTTTAGGCTATTTCGGAGGTCTTTGTCAAGATGACAATAACTTCAGGTGTGTTCTTCGAAGTACTTTCTGACTGTAGTACTCTGTTTCGTCCTTTGAGATATGTAAGGTGTCTGAAGGTCTCTCAGGTCTTCCATACTTCATAACTAATGCACTTACTGTTCCAGGAACTTTATGTCAGAATAATAACAGTTACGGTGCTTTATGAAGCATGGAGTAGGACGTGTGGCTTAGTCCTTCTTAGGAAAAGAACATTATGTTGATATCAGATCACTGATGTGGATTGATGTGTTCTTCAGGATTCATTAAGCCTTCTTGATCATTTATGGTCTTCATCTATGTATTTATCCTTAAAAACACTGGATTATGAGTTTTAAGTCTTCAATAATAGGCTTTAATCCTTTAATCCCACTTCTTATACTCTTTCCACTTTTGTGATGGTATTTCTGCGCTCTGAATCACAACGACTGTGACTGTGGAGACAGAATGAATTCATCACTCCGTAAACCCTGAAAAACATGAAAAACACATTATAAAATCCTATGGGAGTGAGGATGGCTACTTCTCAGGCTCTCGGGAATGGAGGAGCGATGATGGAAAAATGGTGAAAAACCATGTCGGAAGGCAGAAAACAGATCTAATGAAGGATGGGGTGAGGTGAGTTCTGGACCATTGGATTGGATCAATCTACAGTGATCTACGGTGGAGATTCATCAGCAAAGTTATTTGGATGAATGGAGGAAGGGTGGGGTGAGATTATATTAGGGCCATAATATCAAAACAAATAGACAGCTATGATTACTTGAGGGAAACATTTTGGAGGTTAGATGGTAGGAAAAAATGGAGGTGCGATTAATTCATTACCGTCCGATCTCAGAGATCAACGGTCGGGATTAAAAGAGAAATCATACTGTGGAGGGTGGTAAGGCAGAAAACCGGAATGTTTTTCGCGTGAGGCTTAATATGGTAAGTGAAATTTGCAAAAATAACATGATTCCATACAAAGGCTGACACGTGGAAATCCAAAACCGCTTATATCGCGCGATTTCAAAACATTAACGCCCGGATGCAAAATTTACCTGATACGCATTCTCAGCCATTGGATGGAGGGGCGGAAGATCTGACAGCATAGGTTTCACGCGAGAAAATTTAAGATGCATGGGAGAATGTGGATTTTTGGGTTTATTGTGGGCCGTTGGATCTTCAAATCGGAGGGTGGAGATTTAAAAGAGAAAGCGGAGGACGAAGGGGTAAGGGAATGAGTGAAAGGATAAGGGCCATCGGATATGAAGGAATGGACGAAAGAGATTAAATAGGTGATCGCACATCAGGGGAATAGAAAAAAGGGAGGACTGTGCTGGCGCGATGTGATTAAGCATTGACCGTCGGATCGAAAAGGATCAACGGTCCATATTAAATCGGCGGGTGGGAAGACATAGCGCTGCGAGCGGAGAGTGATTGAATCCTAACCATTGGTTCTTGTGGATTCAACGGTCAGGATTAAATCGGAGGTTCTGAGTAATGAATGAAGCGGAGGGCAGATGGAGCGATGCGATTTTAGTGCTGGCCGTTGGATTTGATAAGATGGACGATGGAGACTGAATCTAAGGTCGAGCGGAGAAAAGAATCATCGCGTCAGAAAATAGGAAGAAACAAAGGGAACATAGTAACAAAAAGCTCCAATTACGATTAGTGATTAGGCCTTAGCACTTGGTCCTAGGCGCCGAGTCACATGCAGAAAAAGGGGCTAAGGGCTAAACCGAAAAGGGCTTAAGGCCTTAGTGTAGAAAGGGGTTTTAAGCCAAAAATGAAGGCTTTTTAGGGTTTTTTTGGCTTTCGGTAAAGGGGAAAAAGGGTGATTTAAACCAATAAAAGGGATTTTTAAAGGTTTAGGGGGATTTTGGAGGTTTTAGAGGAAAAAGGGAGTGTTAAAGGGGAATTTTGAAAAGGGAATAATGGTGAAAAATGGAGCTCTTTGTGAGTGAAAAATGGGGAAATGGAGGCCTTTTAAATGCAATTTCTTCACACAACAGCAAGGTTCTTTAATGGAAACAGCAGTGAAGATTCTTCAAGGAAAAAAAGACACATAGAGGCTCCAAAAATGATAGATTTACAAAGGAAATGTCTCTCTTGAAGGCTCAGAAAAATTTAGCCACCTATTTGCTATGTCAAAAATTTGTAGGTGGCTAACAGAGCCTTCTATATATATTTATAGGCATTAAGTGATACTTTCTTGGATAATTTTTTTTTGAAGTGTTCTCTTAGTCCCTTGAACTCATTCTACACACTAATACCTTTTTGATAGTGTGAAAATCACCTCAGTTGAAGCTCATATGTAGAAGTTATACCTATCACAAGTTGACCTACATTGTTTATCACCATGATACCAATGTTAGGCCACTTGTTAGGCCCCATAAATCATGTGTGGGATGACCACTTGTGGAATTCTAAGAATATTGTATAAGTTCTAAAACCTCCCCACACATTTAGGGTTAAGTATAAAAAAACATTTATGCCAAATAACTATAAGACTACATTAAATAGAGGGGCTCTAGGAGGGGAGGGGATCCCATTTTCTAGTATTGTAATTGTTCCATGGTTTGAAAAAGAATATAGGAGTGGTATTTGAGAGCATAACATAAGAGGAAGAAGATTTCATAACAAGCATTTAGGCCATAATTCTGAAGGAAAATCCCAAGTGAGTGCTCCCTTTTCTTTGTATATGCATTTCATAAATAAAAAATATATAATATAACATAGGCCACACTATTTATTTTGGTTTCCTAGGGTATAATGTCATATGTTCAAATATGTGGATGGTGTGTTCATTTGGTTTTTAATTTTGATTGTCAATTACTTCATAAATTTAAGCACTAAGCTAGTAATAATTATTTTGGGATCTAAGAAAATAATTTTCATAATTTAATATTTCATAATATTTCAAGATTTATTGTGAATATGTTTTTTAGCAGAATATCCATGTTATTATATAGATAAAATTAGAAAAATTCATTTATAAAAACCATGTTATCACACATTTTATATGATACAAAGTAAAAAATTGAAGAAAGAGAGTCAAAATGCCATGAATAAAATCATTTTATGTTGGACTATGAGCCATGAAAAAAATTATAGAATGAAATACTTTCTTATTAATACAATACACATTTAAATACAATGATTTGACTATTGTATTGATCTTCCAAGTTCTCTTGGACTCTCCATGATAGTTCACATTCCACACCATAACCATAACAAATTGGGTGTCTAACATTTTCGATCTTGCATATTTTCCCTTTCATTTTTTTGATATTAATACACCCTTGTAGTGAAGGTTCCATATGAACTAAATAAAATATGAATTCAGCTGTACAATATTTAGAAGGTGCACTGACCCTTTATTAGAATCATTGTTGTTAAATCCTTTAAGCCACTTCATTCCTCCTTATGAGGGTTCATTTGTAACAGACACTTGGAGGGGAAATTCCCAATTTTCTTGTTTTCTTCTCTATCCATTGAAAGTCGTGTTTATTTCTCAACCTACATTACATGGTATAATTTCACTTTGTATAAGGGCAGATATGTGAAGTTGGGTTACACTTTTGTGAGAATCGGTGGTAGAAATTTTTTTTCGGCAATAGTTCGGCTGAAATTTATGAGAAAGTTCGTCTGAACTCGTTCTTCCATTTAGATTGATGGCACACTGACAGCGTGGGAAAAAATAATTTTTTCTGGAGATGGGAAAACTGGCAACAAAATTTCAGCCTAAATAAAAGTTTGGCCGAAATTTTACTCTTAAAATAGTTCGGCCGAACTACTTCTTATAAATATATCACCCACGAAGTTCATTTGCTTCCCGCGTGTGTGTTTCATTGTTTATTTGTGCAATTTTCTGTTGTTGTTCTATTCAGTGATCTGTTGCGGCGCTACTGCTGGTCTGGGGCTGCTTCCGGTGATCATCTTCGACAATGTCAAGCGAGCGAACTACCAGGTAACTTCCATTCCTGCTCTCCTATTCTTGATTTTAACTTGGAGGATCTTCCCTGTAGCTTTGATTATTTTCTTTATGATAGGTGGACTTTTTGATGGTAAATTATCCTCAAGGATATTCTTTCTTAACTGCCTTAGTGATAGAAAATTCATTTAAGAGGTTTAGACCTCACCCGTTAACCCCATTACTATAGTTGGTGCTCTTCTACGTAGAAATGCAGTATCTTATGTATAGATCCTATATAAATGGATTTCTATGTTCTGCACTACAGTAAGAGAAAGGCAAGTTGAAAGTGTCAAACCCCATTTAGTGGATTCAGGGATATTATTTACTACTTAGGTAATCAATGAAATGAAATAGCTTCAATAGAGCATTCCATTGTCCATAAAGGTTGGGTCCTGCTTGTAAAACACTCGTTCTTTTCATCTTTAGAGCTGGTAAATCTAATGCTGAATGTGTTGTCTAAAGCCCGTGACTAATGCTTTGATATTGCCTTATGACTTGCTTTCTCGAGTGCTTGCCTACATGAGGAAGGCAAGTTGAAAGTGCCAGACCCCATTTAGTGGATTCATGGATCTTCTTTACTGCGTAGGTAATCAATGAAATGAAATAGCTTCAAGAGAGAATTTCGTTGTCCATAAAGGTTGGGTCCTTATTGTAAAACACTCATTCTTTTCATCTTTAGAGCTGGTAAATCTAGCTGGTGAATGTGTTGTCTGAAGATCGTGACTAATGCTTTGATATTTCCTTATGACTTGCTTTCTCGAGTGCTTGCCTACATGAGGAAGGCTAGGGGAATAGGACTATATTTTATACAATTATGGATATCGGAGACGTAGAGCATGAATAACCAAACTAAGGTGGCAGGACCCATTATAACCCCAACAATAAGCGATAACTTGATAGGCCTCGTGAGCACTACACGCCACCCTTTCTCTCGCAAATTTACGTTGGATGCCTAAGTCAGTCCCACATATTTGAGGGCATTGTTAAAAAAATAACCTTATTGAAATGAAAAAACCTCGTTGAAACATAAAATTTCCACTTTGTGACCTCTCTTGAATCACAAGTTCCAGGGAACAACTTCATCTCGGTCTCCTCTTCGAGTTCTCTACCACTTGGTGGCTGCCACCTTGCTAGCAGAAGCCTCACTGGACTACTGCGCACTCTTTTTATGGTTTAAATTTCATTACCTTTTGTTGTAAGGTGTATGTTGAATTTCTGGTAGTATGATATGCATTCGGTTGCTACAGTTGTTACTGTTCCTGTGGATCCATCAATTTCATCTACTCTAGCTGATTTTCGCCTTGTGCATGGAAGTTTACCACCACTGTTAAGCTTATTATGTTACTGAGCGTTCTCTCGATTCCTCAACGCTGGAATGATTGAACTATAACTACTACTGTAATGTGACTACATATTGTCTTTTATACTGTTGTAATGTATTTCTGTATGAGACAGAATCTCATCTTTTGTAATGTGGTCCTACATATTGTCTTTTATATGTGAATACATATTGTCTTTTATACTGCTGTAATGTATTTATGTATGAGACATAATCTGATCTTTTATACTTGATAACCTATTATGGGTATATCAAGAGAATTTTGTATATGAACTGTTATCAATATATGAAACAAGGTTTTTTCTCCTTTGAAAAAAGAGTTGAAATCATTCTAAATTCACATATGTTCAATGGTGTCACTGTTTCACATCCGCTATTATGTTTCTTACCTTGATGAATAGGTGGAACTCTACTGGGAGGCCTCTCTATTTTTTGACTCTTTTCTCATACTGTCAAAGGCTGTTATATGTTATATGGGCTAGACTGTATAGTTATTAGATTACACATCTTCATATAGAACTTGCAAATAGTATGATGGAAACCAAACATAATAATGTATTAGGACATCACAACTTGATAATTAGTTATTAAACTACATATCTTCATATAGAACTTGCAAATAGCATGATGGAAATGTGAACATGCAAATAGTATGATGGAAATGTGGATCTCATGACTCTTCATGATTAATGCTTCTAGAAACCAAACATAATAATGTATTAGGACATTCTCCTCTAACTTGCAAATAGTATTGTCAAAATGTGGATCTACTGACTCTTCATGATTAATGCTTCTAGAAACCAAACATAATTTAATGTATTAGTACATAATTTAATGTATTAGGACATGCTCCTTTAGGCTTGGTGGAATTACCTTTGCTTTTTATTTCTCTCTTACACACATATCTATATATGAAGAGATGATCCCATTTTATTTTTTATTCATAGATCAAATGTTATTTAAATACACGATTTATCATAATGTACAATGATTCATTCCATATTATTCATAAATTTTTTCATTAAAAAATGAACCCTTTAAATGATGAACCTAGTTAATGCTTATTCTTCATGAAAAAGACTACTTGATCTTTCAATTTTAATTTGATGATGGTCCTTTGTTATCTTTCTTGACTACTTCAAATTATTGACACAATCATATGCTTCTTGTTACTCATTTTATTCCTTCCTTATATTGTATTCTCCACCTTAGATATTGTGTACTCTCCCACATAGATATTTCACTCAATTTTGATGGTTCTTTGTTATCTTTTTGTACTTCAAATTATTTACACTTGATCATATAGATATTGCACTCAATTTTTATGGTTCTTTGTTATCTTTCTTGACTACTTCAAATTATTGACACTCTATCATATAGATATTGCACTCAATTTCATAGGCTCTTCTTTTGAAGTCAAATATATTGTATTCTCCCCCTTAGATATTGTGTACTCTCCCACATAGATATTGCACTCAATTTCATAGGCTCTTCTTTAGAAGTCAAATAAGTGAAAATAATTTACAATAACTATCCCTAATTTTTTTCTCACATGTTCAAATGGTTCTTTAACAAGATAATTTACAAGAACTATTCCTAATTTGTTTCTCATATATATATTCAAATGCTTCTCTAATAAGACGCTTTGTGGGTATGTATTCGATCTTCACTATTTTCTCAAAGACTTGTTGTGTGAGGAAGTGGTACTTTATGATGATATGTAAATTGTGATTGAAGGAAGTGGAATATTTTATTTTTGAAATTATTAATACACTTCTATTGAAACACTTAATAGATATATAGATTTACCTTAATATTTGGTAGAGCCCATTTCAGCCAAAACACTCAAAGAAGTTTACCTTACCTTAATATCTTGTAGAGCCCATTTCATCCAAAACACTCAAAAATAAAGTTACCTTACCTTAATATCTTTTAGAGCCCATTTCATCCAAAACACTCAAAAAGAAATTTACCTTAATATCTTGTAGAGCCCATTTCATCCAAAACACTCAAAAATAAGTAACTACTATGTACATTCCACTTCTACTCACTCAAAAAGAAATTTACGTTAATATATTGTAGAGCCCATTTCATCCAAAACACTCAAAAATAAGTAACTACTATGTATTCCACTTCTACTCTAGATAGAGAAAGTAACGACTCTTTCTTGCTTAACCATTAAACCAAAGACTCTTCTAAGTAGAATTATACATTGTCCACTTTTACTCTTCATAAGCCTAGTTGAATCTCTATATGTTGTCAATTTAAATTTCTCATAAGTAAATTTGTCAATGTAAATTTCTTAACTTCTACAAGTTTTATAGGCAGAGTCTGTAAAGGGCCAGGTAGCCTCTAGATCTCATCTTTTATGGAAGGTGACATATCTAGTAAATGCCCCTACAGTCAATATATGGAGTAGATCTAAATAGAAGTTCTTCATTTTAATATCCATAAAACACAACCACTTTAAGGTAAATTGTTTACATGCACGTCATTTCTCCCACAAACTAAAGGCTTCTTCCCATTAATTTTAGATGTGAATTCTACCATAAAATTTTTAAGTCAAACTTTAAGATAAACCATGCACATGTCATTTGCAATAAATTTCAATTTAATATATAAATTCACATATGTTTAGTGGTGTCATTGTTTCACTTCCGATATTATGTTGCTTACCTTGATGAACAGGTAGAACTCTGCTGGGAAGCCTCTTTGTTTTTTGACTCTTTTCTCATACTGTCAAAGGTTGTTATATGTTATATGGGCTAGACTGTATAGTTATTAGACTACATATCTTCATATAGAACTTGAAAATAGCATGATGGAAATGTGAACTAATTAGTTATTAGACTACATATTTTCATATAGAACTTGCAAATAGCATGATGGAAATGTGAACTTGCAAATAGTATGATGGAAACGTGGATCTCAAAGAAAAGTCATGATTAATTCTTCTAGAAACCAAACATAATAATGTATTAGGACATGCTCCTTTAACTTGAAAATATTATGGTCGAAATGTGGATCTCATGACTCTTCATGATTAATGCTTCTAGAAAACAAACATAATTTAATGTATTAGAACATAATTTAATGTATTAGGACATCCTGATTTAGGCTTGGTGGAATTACCTTTTCTTTCATGATTAATGCTTCTAGAAACCAAACATAATTTAATGTATTAGGAAATAATTTAATGTATTAGGACATGCTCCTTTAGGCTTGGTGGAATTACCTTTGATTTTTATTTCTCTCTTACACACACACATATATATATGAAGAGATGATCCCATTTTATTTTTTATTCATAGATCAAATTTCATTTAAATACAATATTTATCATAATGTAAAATGATTCATTCCATATTATTCATAAATTTTTTCATTAAAAAATGAACCCTTTAAATGATGAACCTAGTTAATGCTTATTCTTCATGAAGAAGACTACTTGATCTTTCAATTTTAATTTGATGATGGTCCATTGTTATCTTTCTTGACTACTTAAAATTATTGAAACAATCATATGCTTCTTGTTACTATTTTTATTCCTTCCTTATATTGTATTCTCCCCCTTAGATATTGTGTACTCTCCCACATAGATATTTCACTCAATTTTGATGGTCCTTTGTTATCTTTCTTGACTACTTCAAATTATCAAATTATTGACACAATAATATAGATATTGCACTCAATTTTGATGGTCCTTTGTTATATTTCTTTACTTCAAATTCTTGACACTTGATTTAATATAGATATCATATAGATATTGCACTCAATTTTGATGGTCCTTTGTTATCTTTCTTGACTACTTCAAATTATTGACACTTTATCATATAGATATTGCACTCAATTTTGATGGTGCTTTGTTATCTTTCTTGACTACTTCAAATTAATGACACAATCATATGCTTTTTGTTTCTCTTTGTATTCCTTCCTTATATCTATTCTCCCCCTTAGATATTGTGTACTCTCCCAAATAGATATTGCACTCAATTTGATAGGCTCTTCTTTTGAAGTCAAATATATTGTATTCTCCCCCTTAGATATTGTGTACTCTCCCATATAGATATTGCACTCAATTTTGATGGTCCTTTTTTATCTTTCTTGACTACTTCAAATTATCAAATTATTGACACAATCATATAGATATTTCACATAATTTTGATGGTCCTTTGTTATCTTTCTTTACTTCAAATTATTGACACTTGATCATATAGATATCATATAGATATCATATAGATATTGCACTCAATTTTGATGGTCCTTTGTTATCTTTCTTGACTACTTCAAATTATTGACACAATCATATGATTTTTGTTACTCTTTCTATTCCTTCCTTGTATCCATTCTCCCCCTTAGATATTATGTACTCGCCCACATAGATATTGCACTCAATTTCATAGGATCTTCTTTTGAAGTCAAATATATTGTATTCCCCCCCTTAGATATTGTGTACTCTACCACATAGATATTGCACTCAATTTCATAGGCTCTTTTTTTGAAGTCAAATAAGTGACAATAATTTACAAGAACTATCCCTAATTTGTTTCTCACATGTTCAAGTGGTTCTCTAACAAGATAATTTACAAGAACTATTCCTAATTTGTTTCTCACATATTCAAATGCTTCTATAACAAGAGGCTTTGTGGGTTGTATTCCATCTTCATTATTTTCTCAAATACTTTTTGTGTGAGGAAGTGGTACTTTATGATGATATGTAAATCACTGATGATATGTAAATAGTAATTGAAGGAAGTAGAATATTTTATTTTTGAAATTATTATTACACTTCTATTGAAACACTTAATAGATATATATATTTACATTAATATCTTGTAGATCCCATTCCAATGATTCCCTCAGGAGGTAAAATTGCCATCAATGCCTCCAACATGCCTTAAACGGTCCTATATGGCCCTCTTAGGCAAAAGCCTATTGATTCCACCCCTCAAGATAGGTCAGCTATCTAGTAGGATATGCCCCTCAGGAGGTCACCATCGTTTTAACAGTCGGCAATGCCCTAAAGTTAGGTCACTGGTCTCAATGACCGAGCCCTCAAGCGGTAAGTGGACTTCGTGTAGCACACCCCCGCGGAGAAGAGGGACCATTAGCATATCATTGAAGGCATTATTGCCTCCTTGTAGCTACACTTAGAGATCCTATGGTCCACCCAACCATTAGGATAATAATCCTCTATGCCCCCTTAAGGGGGTCTATAAGGTCCTTCAGCATGTCATGGAAGGCCCTCCCATTACTGATGGGAGCCTATGCCCTCATAGGGCCATTCAAGGTCCTTGCAATTGATTAATGCGATGATATGATCTGATTATTATCAATCATATCAGGCCATATCATGCATATGATGGGACCCCATGCCCTTATAGGGCCATTACTGATGGGACCCCATGCCCTCATAGGGCCATATAACCATATGTATGGGACCCTATGCCCTTATAGGGCCATTAAGGATCAACCATAGGAAGGAATGGGTGGAACCCGTCCTAAAGAATCTACAACCAACAGTTGAAGATCATTCAACCAAAGTTTTAAGGATGAAGGACAACCAAAGTTTGAAGGATCAACCATAGGAAGGAATGGGTGGAACCCATCCTCAAGGATCTACAACCTTCAGTTGAAGATCATTAAACCAAAGGTTTAAGGATGAAGGACAACCAAAGGCTGAAGGATCTACAACCAACGGTTGAAAATCATTAAACTAAAGGTTTAAGGATGAAGGGCAACCAAAGGTTGAAGGATCAGCCATAGGAAGGAATGGGTGGAATCCGTCCTAAAGGATCTACAACCAACGGTTGAAGATCATTAAACCAAAGGTTTAAGGAAGGTTGGGCTTGCCTAATGAGTAAGGTCAAGGACCTTTTCATTAAACCAAAGGTTTAAGGATTAACAACCAAAGGTTGAAGGATGAAGGTACCTTGACCTTCAAAGTACAACCAAAGGTTGAAAGGTTTAAGGAGAAACAACCAAACGTTGAAAGTACAACCAACCAAAGGTTGAGCCCATAACAAAAACCAAAGGTTGAAGGATCTAAAACCTTCGGTTGAAGATAATTAAACCAAAGGTTTAAGGATGAAGGACAACCAAAGGTTGAAGGATCTACAACCAACGGTTTAAGATCATTAAACCAAAGGTTTAAGGAAAGATCAACCAAAGGTTGAAGGATCTACAACCTTCGGTTCAAGGATGAAGGTCAAGGACCTTCAAAGTACAACCAAAGGTTGAAGATAATTAAACCAAAGGTCTAATAATACAAACTTGAGTGATTCCATGGGTTCTCTACACCCTTCACATGGTAAAATTGGGATAAGTCTAGTGTTTACTTCTACAAGTTATATAGGCAAAGTCTGTAAAGGGCCAGGTAGCCTCTAGATCTCATCTTTTATGAAAGGTGAAATATATAGTAAATGCCTCTACAGTCAATCTCTGGAATGGATCTAAATAAAAGTTCTTCATTTTAATATCCATAAAACACAACCACTTTAAGGTAAATTGTGTCATTTCTCCCACAAACTAAAGGCTTCCTCCCATTAATTTTAGATGTGAATTCTACCATAAGAGTTTTGAGTCAAAATTTAAGATAAACAATGCACATGTCATTTACCTTATGATCTTGTGTCATTTCTCTCATGCATTTGCAATAAATGTCGATTTAATATATATATTTTTATTGAATTTGTTTTTTTTTTCCAGGGATAAGAAAACCATTAAATATGGTTGAAAAATGGAAATTATGCATAGAATTTTCTTGTTATCCCAATCTAGGGAAAGCAGTGATAACATATGTGATTTCCAATATTGCGACTAGCAAAGTCATCCAAAGGAAAATGAATATACTGTGAAGAACAACAAACAACGCGACATATTATATTGGATTGATAGAAGGCTTGGGAACAACGATGGAGTATGGATCAAATGGAATTTTAGTTTTCACCAATTCTGAACTTGTTTGCAACTAGATGAATGGTGTGTGCCAAGTTAAGAAGGAGAGGCTAAAAGAACTGCATGGAATAGCAAACAATATTATTAGCCAATTTCAATTTTTTAGTATAAGGCATTGTACAAATGTGAATAAGATGTCTACTGATCTATTGCATGGGGAAATGCCAATTCATGATTCATCTATCAAATACGAATTAGAATTATACAGAGAAATGCCAATGCAAGATTCGTCTCTCAAAGATGAATTGGTTTTGAGATGCTCTTCTTCAAAAATTCAAGATTAATCTCTCAAAGATGAATTAGTGTTGAGATGCTCTCCTTCAAAATTTATTGATGGACATTGTAACATATCTTGGATATGTGCGTGTTGTGTACTTATAAATGCGTCTTTTTTAATGACCATGTGTTTTTTTCAATTATATACCAAGTGTGCTCCCACCACACCATGTAAAGCGCAACTTGGTGAACTTCACATTTGCAACAAGTGGTGAACTTCACATTTTTATAAAATTAAAATGTGGGGACTTCAAATTTTTTTTGTTTAAATGCAGTTTCATTTCTTTTTTAATGACCATGTGTTTTTTTCAATTTTATACCAAGTGTGCTCCCACCATGTAAAGCACAATTTTGTGAACTTATCATTTTTATAATTTATTTTTTGCTTAAATTGAGTTTCACACATCAATTATTGCTTTGAAAGTTGTGTTCTACATAATTTATGTACACTAAATTAAAAATTGATTTTCTGAAATCTATTTTGTGTAAATGTCCACCAATAGATATATATATCATGGAGGATGAATGAAGAAGATCAATCGAATCCCATATGGGGGTTCAGGGATCGGGGGATGTTCACGGTATTTAAATATAATATTAAATCTCCACACATGTGTGTACATATGGAATTTATTTTTTATTAACTTTGTGAGTTAAATTAGTTGTTAATAAGTTTCATTTTTTAACTTTTAGGAGCTAATAAGAGAAGGGTCTCTATTGCATCCATGGAGCGTGCCCATGGTTCACCCAGTCGTGGTATGGTTCACGCAATTTAATCAATGAATATGTACATGTATTTATATGTACACATGAATGTATTTTTCAATTGATTATAAATTTGTTTTTGTTTATGAAGCTTCTTTCTCGTTTCGAGACGTTGGTGGTGGTTCAAATCCTCTTAGAGGGGCATCAATGAGTGGTAGTAGGCTGCGTGAAGGGGGTAATATTTATTCCCCCGAAGGCCAATCAATGGATGGTGGTGCTGGTTCTCAGCAGGGTCATTCTGGGTTTGGTTCCCAGCAGGGTTGTTTTGGGTCTCAACAGTTTCATGGTGGAGAAGATGCTAACCAACCACATCAAGGTTGCCATCAATTTCAATAATTTTTTCAATGAATTTGTACAATTTTTTTTACATGTGTTTTTTTCTAATATACAAAATTATATATATATTGATGTAGAGGCTGAAAATGTTCCAAATATTGGTCAAAATAGATACAGGGAAGAATGCTACATTCAAGAAGAAGGTAGTCTACCCAGCACAACTTATCCGGCTGACATTTCTGATATACCATGAGAAACAAACATGGCGCAATGCACCTTACAAAGGTGTGAAAAACTTCATGCAAAATTGTGGAGAGATATCGTGGCTTTGACTCTATCTGCTGAGAGTCGAAAAAGCCTTGAAATGGTTACACATTCATTGGGAGAAATTTTAAATGTGTACAAAACTCCTGGGCCAACGACTGATACATTTGTAGAAGTGATGAGAAAGAGAAAGGAAACAGTAATGGGTCCAGATAAATGGGAGGATGTAAAACAAAGAGTTACAAAAGATATAGAGAAGTCAATGTTTAATTTCAAGGAAGGCCAAAAATAAAAATGCTGAAGGTGCAATATTTCAAGCACCAAAATATAGCTCGCTATTTGTATGATAGGCACCTTGCGGCCTATGGAAGGCTCCCATGGAACGACAAGGTTCCTGTTTATTTTGCATAATTTTTTTACATAGAATTTGTTTTGGGTATGAAACCCAACTACAATGACCTTCCGTCAGAATTTTTTGGTCCGGGGAAAGTTCAATTGTATGACTATAAGGGTGATAAGCGAGATGTGGAGTTTCCTCGCCCTGAGCCACCATTGGTGAGTTGACCTTTTCGGGTCGAAACTATGCGGTCAGAGATGGATGCGATTTATCAAATAAGTCAAGAAGAAAGGGATTTCATGATCGACAATGTTTACAGTGGATTGGGTGGAGTTGATGATTGTCTAAATCGACAAAGATCACATGAAAATGCACGTGCCAATTTTGTGTATTGTACAGATGAAGAGATTGACAACATGAATGTTGAAGATCTCCGAATATATGCAAAAAATTGTCGCAATGGTTTGCAAGACCTAATTCTTCATGAGGAAGAGGGCACGATAATGGTATGTGTTAATGACCTTAGGGTTAGAAATTATTTTAACATACATATACATGTGTGCAATTTGTAATAAATACATGTGTATGTACATGTATACATTTATTTGTATGTACATTAATCTAAAAAAAATGTATCATTATATGTTAAAACACCATTTGCAGTTGTCATGCATGATGAATGACGAAAATGTTAATATCACGTTCGGGACCTCTGGTTCAAACAATGCAGATGGGTCTCACCATCAAGATATGTTGGCAAATGTTAGTGTTTTTTAAGTGATATTTTAAAATAAATAATTGTGCACACATGTACATGTATGTATATATAATGATAAAATGTTTTAATAGATTCTGATTCCGTCCGATGTTTTTGGGATGGCGGTACCTTCTTCTTCCTTGGGAGATGTACCTTCTACTTCCTTAGGATATGAGCCACAATTATGGACAATTTTTCACTTTTAAAATGTATGTTTAAGTTTTATATATA